>BLKM01002298.1:2439023-2514337 GCA_013340265.1 Coptotermes formosanus
CCTTTTTTCCTCCTCTAACGAGTCACTGCTGGCTGCTTGTTCATCTCGTCATCATACACTTCCGCGGTAATTCACGAAAGACCCACGGACATGGTGTGGACTGATCACAGACACAGGGCGACCATTGTCTCCCGGACACACACTTTGATTCTAACTGTACCGGAAGGCTATACACTTCCGTAAACAGTGGGCTGTGTGATTGGTGCAACACTGCTTTCATCTTCCTGGCTCCTTTCTTCGTTTATTTATTGCGTTTCAAACGAAGCTGAAATTACAAGTGACATTTATTTTTGTTGCCCCTCGGATTAATGATCGCTAAGCATAAGATGTGGTCAGGTATACGTGAATGGCCGATTCTGTCCTTCGTTAGTATCGGCTAAGAATCAAAATGACGTATTCTGAATTCTGACGAATTCTGACGTAGCTGTTTACGAGAGTTGGCAAAATTGCAAAAAGTGTCTATTAGCTTAGCCATGTCTGTCCATCTGCCCTGTCCAGAGTTTCATGACATTTGATATCTGAGTATTTTGCGAAAATCTGTCGAGAAAATTAAAGTTCCATTAAAATCTGACAAGAATCACAGGCACTTTACATGAAGACCTACGCAGATTTATGATAGTATCTCGCTCAATTTTCCTTACAATGAGAAATTTTTCAGACAAAACTTGTACAGAAAACACAAAAACACACATTTTATGTTGAGCACCTTTGTCCGAAAATCGTACCGTTTATGAGGTAACGTGGAAAAATGTTATACGGACGGACAGGCCATATACGTGTATGACAATTTAATACGCTGCATGCACACTGCATGCTGGATAACTAAGGCGACACACACACGTACGCACGCACGCAAGCACAGCTGCAGTGGAAGCTGAACCTGTTGTACACGATAAAATACCTAGAGAGGTGATTATAACGCGAGAGAAGGAAAATGGACTTCAGAAGTGGCAACAGTAGTGGACGAATGCGGGGAAGGGGGCGGTGACCAAAGCTTTTTTCCCGTCAGTGAGGATTAGACTACGACAGACAATTCCTGTATTCCCAGAATTTACAACAATGGTCACAGGACATGGGAAACTAAGGTCATGCCTTCACAGATTTGGACTAACAGATAATCCGATGTGCCCGTGTAATGAAGAAGAACGACAACAAACCACAGACCACTTAATATTTCACTGCACTAAATTACGTAACCAAAGGAACGAAATGATAAACCAAATAAATAACGCTGGTGGCACTTGGCCCACGACAAATGAAACGCTCCCCAATAATTATTTACCAATTTTTGTAAAATTCGTTAAATCTATAGACTTGCAGTTTTGCAATGATGCTTATCATAAAAGATGGACAGATAGATAGAGCTCAGGGAATGTATGCAAATTATCCATAGATTATTACCATTAAATGTAACAAATATTTAAATGAGGGTTAAGTTATGTAAAACTTGTAGTATTACTATGTAATCGGGCATGCTGTCGATATCAATAAAAACACACACACACACACACACAAAGAATATGGAATACTTACTGCTTTTCCACGGCAACAATGGCTTGCCACGTTCTCATAAACGGCAAGATTTTCGGAAAAAAATTATTGAACATAAAATGTGTGTTTTGATTTTCTCTACAACTGTTGTCTCAAACATTTCTCATTCAACGAAGAATTCAGCGAGATACCATCATCAATGTACATAGGTCTTCCTGTAAAGTGCCGTCATTCTTGTTAGATTTTAACGAAACTCGAACTGACAGACGTTCGAAAAATACTCAAATGTCAAATTTCATACAAATTCACCCAGTTGGAGCCGAGATGTTCCATGCGGACGGACAGACAAACACAACGAAGCTAACAGTCGCTTTTCGAAATTTTTCAAAAGCACCTAAATGGAATAAACATTTAATTCTAAGTTCAAGTACTGCCAATTATGTCATTTTCTCAAAAATAACTTGGAAGAAAGTGAGAAGGCTATCAGGTGAGTTGAGAATAACAAATCATGCGTGTGAACGTAACTGCTTGTGTTGCTTCATGTCACTGGTATGGCAAAAGTAACTGCATGAACATCTGTGACTGTAAAGGGATTCTGAATGACACGCGCACATGTTTACAGCGCAGCTAGACATCACACAGTGCGACTACCGATAAGATATCCATATTTAATTCATTTGCTCTTGGTCTTCAAACGCAGCGTTAAATAAAAAATTTCCATTCACTTCCGTCCGTTACATAACAGCAATAAGTAAGTTCTGCAGCTACGTGAAGTTCATTGATAAACGGCATGGCTATTATGCACGGTGGGCTCGGGAAATTGTGTTTGGCGCTTGTACTTCGCATCTGGCGGGTCCAAGTTTCAAACATCGGGCGGAAATAAACAATTTTATCTGGTCTCACACATAAGAATCTCCTAATCGTGGTGCTTCAGATACACTCGGAATATTTCATCAAGTTAGGTAATGTACGTACAATGTAAAACTGTGGCACATTAACATACCCATTGTTGCAATGGAAGCGCGACAATTCATTCTCTGGACAGCTACATGTAAACAATACAAAAACACTGTGTGTTGCACAACACTGCTTAAATGGCGAGTTTATGTCGCCGGCAACGAAGAAGTGTCTTTGTAAAATATCCGGTATTTTCTGTCCGATTTTAACCAAATCTGTGTTTTCTCGACAGATGTTCATAAAAGTCACCGACATAAAATTTTAATGTAACATCACTGTTTTAGACAATGGCTGTACGTCACTATCTTCATATACTTCTTCCAGAACTTTTTCCATCGTCACGCAAGAATTAAAACACTAAAAACACGTTTCGGAAGAAGCTTCTTCCGAAACGTCGTGTTTTTAGTGTTCGGAAGAAGCTTCTTCCGAAACGTCGTGTTTTTAGTGTTTTAATTCTTGTGTGACGATGGAAAAAGTTCTGGAAGAAGTATATGAAGATACTGATAAAATTTTAAGAAAATCCATCCAGTGTGAGCCGCGCTGATACATGCGGACAGACGGACAGACAAGACGAAGCTAATAGGCACTTTTCGAGACCACGCAAACGATCCTAAGAACCAGGATACGAAGTAACGATTCTGACTCCCTGGAAGAAACGTATAGTGGGAAGACCAAGGCATAGGCGGGACAAATATAATCATAGAGACGTTCCAAGTAGAACTCACAGAGTCCAACTTTCTGCTGCACGCATTTATAGCCCTGCGTATGACATTACTACTTATCTTGCGTTTTAATTTTCTGACTACCGTATTACTTAAATACAGATTGTATACAGTTTACATTAAACGTGTTCCATGTAACCTCACAGCCCTGCACTGTCGCCAAGTTTGAAGCTGTTGAATTCCAAACAATGTCTCAAGCAAGATATGTAGGCACGTGTACGATCCACCACCGTACTGAACTTCACATGCCTAGTTCTATCGTTTCAATATTAATAGCTGTAAAGCTGTTTCCCAAAAGAATTCTTCTATAACGTCATGTTATTTTACATGCTACGACATTACTACCGCTATAAAAACTGCATATCGTTTTAAAATCATTCCGGAACACACTTCGGCGTCCTACGGCAGTGACGCAAGTGTCAGTACTGCCTCATAACATCGCGGATGTGCTGGTTTTACTGATTGCACGTAAACACGAAGTGCAGCGTTAAGGTGTCCTACAATGGTACGTTCGTACCAAGTTTCGTCAAAATCGGTCGGTCTACTGGTTCACACCCATGACCAGTATGGTTATCTCATCCACCGGCTTCGCTTTTACTACAGAAGTCAGGTCAGAAACAGGTTTCAAAGCAACTGCTTGGCCGTGCCATGGCTCAGGCGGTTAGCCGCCGGCCTCCCACCGCGGAGGCCCGGGTTCGATCCCGGGGTCAGTCCATGTGGGATTTGTGGTGGACAAAGTGGCACAGCGACAGGTTTTTCCCCAAGTTCTTCGGCTTTCCCCTATCAATTTCATTCCACCGGTGCTCCATTACTAGGAAAAGGACAAAAAATAATCATCATCTTCGTCTTCATCATAGGGTTGCACAATAAGCCTCAAGGCTGCGGTGCGTCCGTAGCGTCTGCTGCAGGGCCCTTCACGACTTAAAAAAAACTGCTTACGAGGAATGCTCTCGTTTGGTTTGGGACAGGGTCTAGTGTGTGTGTCGCGGGCATAATGCTGCACTAGGTAGGTGTATTTACGTGAGGGTAAAAGGCAAAGTTGCGCACGCCATAAGCCATATGGCGGAGTAGAGGTGTAGATCCACGCATTATTAACCTTGTCACTACATAGAGGTTAGTGATAAGCTTCACGCTCTGGTCGTTCTACTCCCTGCAAAACAGTGCACGGGTACGCATTGGATAGAGGCCGGGAAAGCAACAGAATCGGTGTGTGCATTTGACAGAAATAATAAACATCTCTCCTGCGTCGGGAATCGAGTCACGATCCGTCGGTCGTCCAGCCTGCAGCCTAGACACTATACCGGCTGAGCCATCCTGGCTCCGTATTACACTAATTCGGCCCAAATTCCTCTAAACCGAAGTAAGCGGAGATCAGTGAATAAACAGTCGCAAAAGAACGGGAAAATGGAACACAAAACTGCGCGTCCTCGGTTCATTTTACTCAGGATTTATTTAAAAAGAGGCGCAAGTGCGGACTTTTTAGGAAAGATTACTTTCAATTTGTGTACGATTAATTCAAATTTTTAAAAATTAATTTCAAATAAGTTTTACCGCCCAATGTTGGCACTGTTGCGACAGGAAATTGTCATTAAAACATATGTAAACAAACATAGGTGTCACTTATGACACACCCTGCAAACACGTTTTTATCTTAATTTAGCCCTCGTACCCCAAAGGTTGCTCACCACCGGTCTAGGTAGACGTCAACCTTCAAACGGACAGGCGTTAGGTTCGTTTGAAGCATTATAAATTCCTATGCCAAGGTCAAACTAGTAGTTATCCATAGGATGAGTAATGCTATGGACAATCTACTCCTTGCTGGTATATTTCTTCACTTCGGGGCACTAACAAGCAGTAAATATTTTTACTCCCATCTCTAGCAGCGATAAGATTCGCACGTGCAGAGTGAAGAGCCATCGGTTTGTCTTCCACTCACGCACACTTCTGGCCCATTCAGTACGTCGTGCGTCATATTCTCAGACCACTACACTGATAAAACGTCTGACTTCGCCCTTTAAACTAAGTGTTGGAAGGTACTCGCACGATTCCATAAAACAAAATTATTATGCTGCAAAACAGATCTCTGTACACATTCTTTCATTTCGTTTGTCATTTAACCTTTTAAAGCCTAGCGGTAACTTTACGTACCACCAGGTTTAACATTAAAAAATTCTACATGGTGCCCACATTGCGTTTATGTGTTTTGTATGGATCTCAGAACAAACAGCTACTTTTGCCTTATAAAACATTGAGAGATTGGTTTTTATAACCGAGGTGGAGAGTGTTTACAGTGCGGTACGCACTGAGTCCTTATATAAAACAGATACGCTTCGTCTTTAAAGGGTTAAATATCACAGACACACAAAGAAACCTCTATTTGCCCGTTTAGTAGGCTTGCCTTGTGGTTAATATCATCAAAAGAATCAAAATGACTGTCTTCCTTCAACTAACAATAAAAACAGCAGAGTTGTCCGCTAGGTGTTAAGAAACGAATCCACATATAACCTATCCACATTTAATACTCATTAACAAGGCAGGTATGTATGTATAACGTAACGAGGTGCGTTCGCTTAATTAGTGTTGTCGTGGGAAAAAAACAAGTATTACATATTCTGAGTCTGCGTCTGTCGCATTAGTTATTCGGCACGTAAAGCGCATGCGCCGTATTATATTGTCATCTGTGGCCTGTCCGGCTCTGTCATATTTTTCCACATTGTTTCATAAACGGCACGATTTTCGGGGGGGGGAACTACTGAACATAAAATGAGTGTTTTGATTTTCTCTAAAACTTTTGTCTGAAAAATTTCTCATTCTAAGAAGAACTGAGTGAGATGTAATCATAAATGTACATAGCTCTTCACGTAAAGTGCCCATTATTCTTGTCAGATTTTAATGACGCTATAATTTTCTAGACAGATTTTCGAAAAATACTCAAATATCAAATTTAATTAAAATCCGTTCGGTAGGAGCCGAGTTGTTCCATGCGGACGGACAGACGGACGGACAGACAGATACGACAAAGCTAATACTTACTTTTCACAATTTTGCGAACGTGTCTAAAAACTACCAACACACTGTCACCAACGAGCTATATGTTTCCGTCCTGCCGGACCATCAGCAGCAGACTATATAGTCTGCTGCTGATGGTCCGGCAGGACCAAAGCGTGCAGCTCACTGGTAACAATCTGCTGTTGCACAATAAATCTAGTTGCAACTCATGGTACTTTTTATTAACAATTAGTCGTTAAAAACACACAAAGGGATGTCTTCTATTAAAAGTTCTCTATGCACGGAGAGACAAACTGGAACAGGGTATAATCCAAAAAAGCTGATATTGTTTCGAAGTTGATACGACGGTAATTCTTAAACAATTGACAGATCGAACTGCTTCATCATAACTCAATAGGTACTGTCAACCGGTTTATCTTCTAATGAGTCATATATGATACCTAAAAAATCCCGTACGTTAAACACAGGTTATCTCTGCATGCATTTTTATCGTGGCAAGTGCAAGTGTGCCTGATTTGTGCCAGCGACAACGTTTCTACGCTGGACAGCTCATCCGTTACTTCGCTCTAGCAGACGGAACGTCCAGACATGTGACCACTTTGATACGATAAAAAAAGTGGCGTTAGCCGTCCAATCCACAGGTACTCCACACTCAAATATTATCATAATATTTAGATGAATTTCAGAGTTTAACCTTTAAAGGGAATGAGTAACATCAACATGCAAAGGGCAAATAAGTAACACACATAAAATTTTGTTGATAAATAGAAATGCTGGTGCCTGGCGCATATGGAAGGTACAACGAAAGTAAAACGCCGTAATATCATATTGAGGAATACAGACAGGCCTACAGCTCCATGCGAGAGAGAATTATATCATAAGGCATCTTCAAGAACAACGTTTAAAACTGGGGGCTAGATCCATCATCAGGCTAAGGGAAGGTCAAAGGTAGGCGTCTGTTAACACGGTAATAAACCATTGAGTTCTTTAAAAGCAAGGAATCAATTTCTTTGAGTGACTACTGACTTTCCACAGACGATTCTGCGCAAGTAAACAGGTGCGCTACGCCTTCACTCTGTCGCAGCTTCATCATCGTCTGACTGCGCAAAACACCTCAACTTTTGAAGACCGCACCGTCAGTCACTGCAGATGCGTACTAGCTCTTTGGAAAGTTACTTTGCGCAATGTCACTACTCCAACACACACACACAGACACACACACACATTCGATGAGCTCATCCACACATAAAATTCTGCGATCACGCGCAATTCTTCTTAGTCATCATGTATTTTGATGTTGTGCCCCCCTAGTAAGTATATATCACGCATGTTCCCAAGCGTCACGTACTTTGCGATACATTTCTGCCTTACAGGACACGTCACCTTGAATGTATTATAAAGATGAATTAAGATAAGTAAACATCTCGCGCGACAACTATGTCTATAACGCACAGACGATGGCGTAACTCTTTCCCACAACACGCAGAGGATTAAAAATACGTGACTTCCTTTCGCTGGTTAATTGTGAAAGAATATTTACCAGTCTACAGTAAATTTTTACGAGTAGTTCTTAACGACAGACGAGACCACTTGGGAGACAAGGCGTAGATAGGACGATAATACTAAAAAGGATCTTCAAGAAACAGGATCGGGGCGTGGACCGAATTAATCTGGCTTAGTATACGGGACATGTGGCGTGCTCCCTGTGAACGAGGTAATGAACATTCGGATTGCATAAAACGCGAGAAATCCCTTGGCCTGCTGAGAAACCATTCGCTTCTCAAAAAGGACTCTGCTCCATGGAGTTTGTCGATCAGTCAGTCAGTCTTACGGAATACGAGAGTACGGTGTCTTCAAAGTGAGAGGCAACGCACGCAAGAAACGGGTGTTAGAGAGACGTGGCTGAAAGTGTCGGCCATTATGAAACGTCAAATGATGATCTTACGGCTTCATAACTACAAGATTCTACGTAACTTTCCACCTGAAGACTATACACCATCTGTACTGGTCTACTTAATGAAATTAACCCTTTAAAGACGAAGCGTGTCTGTTTTATATGACTCAGTGCGTACCGCGCTGTAAACACTCTCCACTTCGGTTATTAAACCCAGTCTCTTAATGTTTTATACGGCAAAAGTTGCTGTTTGTTCTGAGATCCGTACAAAACACATAAACGCAATGTGGGCACCACGTAGAATTTTTTAATGTTAAACCTGGTGGTACGTAAAGTTACCGCTAGGCTTTAAAAGGTTAAATAAAAGGAAACGCTTTATCAGTGAGATGAGTTTATTTATGCTGCATTAGATTGCACTTTCCCATTATAAGACGACGAGCAGAGAAAATACCGACTTCTCAAATTTACATATCTTAAAATAATTATCAGATTTATTGTAACAGGTAATAGGAGAATGAGAAGGCAGAAACCAGTGTTTTCACTGGACTGGTGAACACGTACAACCGTACTCAAAACAAGTTGCAGTACTACCAACACGCAAAAAAAAAAAAAGCTACCTCTCACCATCAACGTAGCCCGCGCTACTGCGGCAAATGGAAAATAAACGTGTACTTTGTCGCAACCAACCTGCTTCACAACAGGGCTATATGATGGTGACCTACAGATCACCTAGAGTGTGTAATAAATGTTGCATGACACAGAGTAATTTGTTGTACATTATTTAATGACGCTATCATCATCATCATCATCACCACCACGAGCTGTGAAGTGTTGAGCGTAGTACCTGTTCCTTATCACTCACGGTGGAGTTTGTCCTTCCATCTTTTCCTCGGTCGTCCTATGCTTCTCTTCCCATTTGTCCTACATCTCAGTGGCTGTTTGGGTATCCTGTGTGTGCCCAATCTCTCTACGTGCTGCAGCCACTCTCGTTGGTATTGTTGTATTTCCTAAACAGTGTTCTGCACTACAAGTTTCTCTCTGACGGATTTATTTCTTTCCCTGTCTAACTTAGCAATTCCTAATAAATGTCTTAAAAATTTCATTTGTGCTGCTTCCAGTTTTGGATGCATATATTTTCTTCAGCACCCAGGCTTCACTACCAAACTTCAAGGCCGCTTTAGCTGTAATGTTGTGGATTCTCAATTTTGTTTCTATAGTCATTTCTTTTCCAAAACATCTTCGTAAACGTCATTTAATTTGTTATATGTCTGTAACTTGTCTTCTAAATCACTTCTGTAGTCTGATGAAAGGTATCCCAAGTATTTAAAATCTGATACCTGTTAACGACGCTATATCAAAAGTAAAGGTCGAGATTAATGACAGGACAACCGTAACTGAAATAGTGGAAAAGAAATAAAGGCTGTGACGTCATAAAATGCCTTTCAAATTTAATCCATGACACAAAACTGATAACGGCGATGAATACAAAAGGAGAAATTAAACATTTCAATCTTACACCTTCTTACCGTAAAAAACTAGCCACTGCAGATAAACAGCTGCCAGCGTCTCAACAAGAACTATGCTCAATGGCGTTAGTTTGTGCGTGCGTGTGCTTGTGTGTGTGTGTGTGTTTAAACATGCAAGCATACATTACATATACACACACATTTGTACTAGTACACCAATACGTACACATTATGTATTCGTGTAATTTACTTCTTGACACATTATTACTTACATTGCAGCACACCATACACGAATACAAGCACAGTTTTATTTAAGCAAGTAGTCCCATATCTCCCTAATGTGCTTTGCACTTCGTGGTGACGAACTCTGAAACATGCTGCACTCACAGTCTCTGCTACGTACTGGAGAAAGTCCAATATTTTAGTTCAGCTAAAATCTACAGCAAAGATGAGAACAACGTTACAGAGTCAATATAATTTACTGCACTGCGACAAATTAACCTTTTAAAGCCTTGCGGTAACTTTACGTACCACCACGTTTAACCCTTTAAAGACGAAACGTAATCTGTTTTATATAAGGACTCAGTGCGTACCGCGCTGTAAACACTCTCCACTTCGGTTATAAAAACCAATCTCTTAATGTTTTATAAGGCAAAAGTTGCTGTTTGTTCTGAGATCCGTACAAAATACATAAACGCAATGTGGGCACCACGTAGAATTTTTTTGTTAAACCTGGTAGTATGTAAAGTTACCGCTAGGCTTTAAAAGGTTAACATTCAAAAATTCTACGTGGTGCCCACATTGCGTTTATGTGTTTTGTACGGATCTCAGAACAAACAGCAACTTTGCCTTATAACACATTAAGAGACTGGTTTTTATAACTGAAGTGGAGAGTGTTTACAGCGCGGTACGCACTGAGTCTTTATATAAAACAGATGGTCTTCGTCTTTAAAGGGTTAAGGCTTACTTTCGTTAGAGCTCCAACTTCTGTCGGTATATTATATTTCCATGGCAACAGTTTGTCTTCCCAGGGTCAAAACTTCTTGGTAAGTTAATCCGATACAAAATTGGATCATTGTACTATGCCGCTTCAGGAAGCCTGTTCCATGAACTGAAGGCTTGACAGTGAGGCAATAAATGTGTGACCACTTAAACGAGATTAGCGGGTGCTACGAACGGTCGAATAACCTTAGTTCAATCCCCAAAAGGGGCCAAAATATTTTTCGCTACTCCAAAACGTCTAAACCAGCCCCGGGGCCCACCCAGCCTAATATTCAATTAGTTTCCCTGGGCTCTTTCTCCAGGGGTACAGCTGTCGGGGAATGAGGCTGACCGCTTACCTTCGCCTAGTGTCGAAGTTAAGAACGAGTGGATTTGTACTCGTATTCCTCCATTTACCTTCAAGGGGTGCAGAGGGGCCAATTGTATGTACAGAAATCGTAACTCATAACATACGCTTTCACTGTCCTTTCGCATCATTCCTTTGAAATTTTGAATGGATGTCTCTGATAAATAATCCGTTATTTTTACGTTGCTCTGATCCATAATTTTACATGATTCTAAAGTACACAGTGTGCACAGACGAGACTGTAAACAGAATATAAACTGAAAACGTATAAATAAATATTTCGGAGTATGATTTCGGTAACAGGCTCAACGAAAAATACGTATCCTCAAATACATGCCTTCACATAAAAGTTACCTAGGAATATAACGGTTTTGTAAAGAAGATAAACACGGATTTAGGCCGACTATATACACTGCAAACCCCAACTCCATGGAGCAGAGGCCTTCTTGAGAAGCTAACAGTTTCTCAGCTAGTCAAGAAATTCCCCGCATTTTATGGAACCCGGAGGTTCATTACCGCATTCGCAAGAGCCCGCCACTTGTCCCTATCCTGAGCCAGCTCAATCCAGTCATGTTCCCACCCCACTTTTTCAAGATTCATTTTAATATTATCCTCCCATCTATGCCTGGGTCTCCCAAGTTGTCGCCTTCCCTCAGGTCTCCCCACCAAAATCCTGCATGCACCTCTCTTTTCCCCCATACGTGCTACATGCCCCGCCCATCTCATAGCATAAAAATAAAAGACTATAAAACAAAAGGAAATTCTAATCGAATCTGGAAACATGTGGTTAGACTGGCCCACAATACTAGATACACTGAATGCGTAACTGAGATCAGGGGGGTACAATTCTCTAAAAATGAAGGAGCTACCTCCAAATTCTAGGGGCCTGACGGGTGGCATGAAGCAAGCTGCTTACTGAGCAGCAACAGTTCACGGGTGACCTGTGAACTTCACCATTTTCTGGAGCTTCCTGCTCGATGCATGTGAACAGACACATTTTTGGATGTCAGGAAAAAGTGCAATAATTACGCTGAAAAGATTAGGGACTACCGTACAAGACTAAGACGCCCGGGCGACTGGGACCAGGATTTTTATATATATCTGACTAAGATATTTTATACACACAATTAGACTGGCTGGTCTGTATCATTATACGCAATTACAGTGCATTACGAATACAGTAAAAACTAAACAACTGGCAATGTAGATAATAAAGCCATGAGACCATTTGGAAGGAACAGACGTACATGGAGGGTTGCCTACGGCGGTGTAGAATGGTTTCATCTGCGCCAGAACAGGGACCAACAGAAGACTCTTACTTGTCTCTTCTTGTATATTTAACGATGCAGTCAGTGGATCAGACTATACAGGACCAAATGGTAGGATAGTTACTAAGTAATGAGCTAGAAAGAATGTGAAAGGAAGTGGCCGTGGCTTAATTTGAGGCACTCTGCAGCATGTCTGGAGTGACTGGGAGAAAAACATAAAACGTCAGGATAAACTATATGAGAATGCTAAGCATGTCGGTACGTAAATAATTTCGCAGTACTATTATAACAGACACGGTAACACTTCGCCCGAGATGGACTATCTCCCGATGTTGCAGACCACAGATTTACTAAATTATAAACTGGAGACGATAAACACGTCTGAAAATTTCCCAAATTTTTTTTTTCAGTCAGTGTCTGGGTACTTCCTAATTTTTAAATATTCCAAAGACAGTATGCTGTTCTGAATCGTGCATTCGACGTCCTACAAAGTCTGGTTCCGTCATAGGTAATTAATAAGAAATGCGTCAATTTTATTTCAGTCCCACTGACTTTACAACAGGCTGCAAAATAAAATTTGCGCTAAGTATAGCAAAATCGCAAAGTTATGGCACTCCGATGTGCGAGCACTCTATCGTACGATAGTAGTATGAGACGTAGGGCGGGCAATGAGGCCCGGAGAATGTGAGTGCAGCGTGTCACCCCTGTTTCTAACAACACACGTTTGTGTTCTTACGTTGTCACATCATTTCTTAAGTCGCAGTCCAACGATGACGGAAGTATTCCATAACCGTCTGCATGGTTTCCCTTTTTAGACAGGGCCATGGTATAGTACCAGTATTGTAAGAAGGGCAATGTCTTTGTTTGGCTAATAGCTGGCAACACGGAACAATCTCCGCGCTGTAACTGCTTGTAACCAACTAACCCGACACCATCTAGTACCGCCTGCAGACGATACCAAGTGGAGAGACTAAAATCGGTCGCTTGCGCAGTGCCATAATATTGCGTCCAAGATTGGTATATATTTTGTGACGTTATTGTTCGCTCGCGAAGGCTTACCCTAGGGTGACCAGGCAACCCGTTTTTAACGGGATTGTCCCTCTTTTTAGCGACTGATCCCACAGTATCGAGAAAATGTAATCGGGATGCCAATGTCCCGTTTTTAAAAAAAGTGTCCCATTTTTATTTTTTCTTTTAATTTTAATACCCAAATCACATTTTAAAGGTATTTCTTGTATAGACTTTTACAATGTCATAAAGGAACAGCCAACCCTTTTGGAAGAAATTCAGTCATCTAAAAATATGACAAAGATATTAGCAGTGTACGTCCTGGACTGTCCGCTCAATAGAGATTTGTGCGATTTTACAGTGTTAATGTGAGACTATAACAGGGCCAAATATCTAAGTAAGCTATGTTAATTTTAATCAAGCTAAACAGTTATGGCTAGTAGGCATGAAACGAGTACGAGAGAATCGTTTTAACTAGTATGCTAGTCGAGTCATGTCAACGCACCACGAGTGTCCCGTTTTTTTTTTTTTGTTTTATAAATCTGGTCACCCTAGCTTATACATACACACGTGGCAGGTCTGTCATGAAGAAGCTACAAAGAATACTTTTACAACGTATGCAACGCCTTTTATGTGTCTATTTTCACCTACTAACCATGATCCAACGCTGTTAAATTCAAATAAACAATAATATTTGTTATCGGGTAACTGCAAGCCTGCACTTACTTTCCGAAAATTTTCCACTTACATTTCTACGTCCGTGTTTCGCATTTAAGAACACGTGACAACTCTAACAAATATATGCTTCCCATTAATGCCGGAGAAGTGTTATGAAACTCGGAGAGGAGAAGACGGTTACGTCATTAACACTATCCTGCAAACAGTCATCTATATATGCCAAATTTCTATAACAGTTTGTTGATCAGATATATACAAGACCGTGCGTTCATGGCTTAAACATATGTTCCCTCGTCTACGAAGGCATGCTTAGTGTAGAGGAGAAAGATTAAAAAGACTCCACTGTCTAATTTCAAGAACATCATTTCTACTTCTGTTAGCAAACAAGATGAGAAGAGATTCAAATAAACACAACAATCGTTCCTGCGCATCAAATACGTGTGTTACAAGAACATCACACTGGCTTAACAATATGACGGATACAGACGAAAAGAGAGCACATAGAAAACACACAAAACTCCATCATCTGTATAAAATCACGGACAGGGACATTTAGAAATGAGTAAACAAAGTGTAATTAACGTATTCAATTCGTAAGCTCGCAATCAGATTCTATCTACAGTTACTACACTTAACAACAGCATTATAACGCAACTCAGCACAGACTATTGAACCAGATAATGGGTGTGACTTAACAACACCAACGTACAACAATGACAAAAACTTCCATCAGTGCGACAGGAACTCTTTCATTATGGTACGCAACTGGAGAAAAAGAAAACGGTAAAGAAATCCTCTCAGCGAAACGAGACTCATTATAGTTGAAGAGAAAGGAAGAAATAAGTAAGGCCAGGAAGGTAATGGTAATCAACATCGAAACCTGTGACATGCAGTTTTCTTGTTTACAAAACAGAAAATCTTTAGAAAGAGACTCCCTACCTGACGTACAAAATTCCTGTGTCATTAAGAGACACTCGACTGTAAACAACTTGTTCCCTCGGTTCGCCGTCAGAAAATTCCCTGGCGAGAAAAACACTATTTTCAGAAAATACGAAATTTTAAATCATCCTAATAGGGTATAATTGTAGTACTTTCATACTGCTGTCTCTCTCTCTCTCTCTCTCTACCTTTCTGCTAGCAATTCCCTGGCATTATTAAAACATGTAGATCGACGCACGTCCCAAGGAACCAACACTGTACACACCGGTTGTTAAATCAACAATCGTTTACTACTTATTAGTAATAATAAATGGCTACTGATTTACCAGCTGAAGAGTACAACGTTGGTTCTTCGTGAGTTATTCATTAGAAGGATGTATGGTTGAACACGGAACACTGCAAAACCGTAGTCCTTGCCTGAACCGGTTATATTTCACTGCTGCATAATATTTGGCTCTATCAAATTCCTAGAACACAGTTCTTCTTGACCAGCTGACAATCTACTGGTCAAGAAATTTTCATACTTGTATGGTACCGGAAGGTTTATTCTCTGTTGACAAGCGGCTGCTAGGACTGCTTTCAGCCACATAAATTCAGTTTACTTAAAATGCCATTTACTGTTATCCTTCTACTTACTATACTGCATGATTTTTACCTCATGTTACGCCATACTCTCAAAGTTTTCTCCTCGGTCGTACCAAAGCCTGACATATAAAATCCAAACTGACAACGATACCACCATTTTAACAAAGTTATACAGACAGTAAATGTATTTTATCTAGAATAGGCGTGTACAAGCAAACATTTCAAACAGAGAGACGGAATGGTAAATTATATTTTGTAAGTGTGAGCATCTACCTGCACTTGCGGGTGTCACATGTTCCTCTGACCACATATTGCCGTTCATCAGGCCCCGTAATGGTATCTCTACACAAATACTAAATTAACCCTTTAAAGACGAAGCGTATCTGTTTTATATAAGGACTCAGTGCGTACCGCGCTGTAAACACTCTCCACTTCGGTTATAAAAACCAGTCTCTTAATGTTTTATAAGATAAAAGTTGCTGTTTGTTCTGAGATCCGTACAAAACACATAAACGCAATGTTGGCACCACGTAGAATTTTTTGATCTTAAACCCGGTGGTATGTAAAGTTACCACTACGCTTTAAAAGGTTAATTAAACTGTTCGGGTGTCCCGAAGAGTGGCTATTCTGACTGTGAATCGTCCAGGATTTTTTCACTTCGCCCAACAACGCGCTGAGGTAGGTTCGTAACACATATTACAACCGCCTGAATCCATATGCTTTGCAACCGACAGATTACAATAACTTACCAGTGCACTGGGTCAGTAAATGTTGAAAACTCTTATGTGATATGAATGAGCATTTGTTATAAAATTTTAATTAGTACTTGTTTGATATTACTGCGTGCGTTAAGATGTCCCATTAAGTACTCGCACTCTACCTGTTACAATGACACATAGTAAATATTTCCAGCAAGACTGCACTAAGCCACATTACGCCAGTATTCTGCAAGAATTTTAAAATTTTTATCTCTTTAACAGATTACCCGACTATGGAAATTTACATAAATGGTTGCCCGCGTTTCCCGGCTGTAGTAAATAACACCCGTAATTAAACCTACGTATATCAATCAACTAAGGAATAACCGCTGTTAACACAGCAATTCCACGGAGACATATTTATTAGCATTTAGTGATACATTTGAAAGTACACACGCACACGCACACACACACGCGTAAACAGTATTGGCGAGCGAATGAAAACTATTAATTTGAAGACTGCATGTTAACGTTCATTTATATTCCGCCGCTAGTGTTAGCTTTAAATTAATAATGATGAATAAACCAGGCATCTGAAGTATCCTACTTAAATAAACCGAAAATATACACACTAAAGCTACAGTCTCATCACTGTGATAATGCCAACGTCAGACAAAGAATAAATGCACGTTATGTTCAGTTAATGCTGGTAAACATTTATCTGTTAGGTTATAAATTAATGCAATATAAATACCGGAATGAATTTAGAATTTAAATTGAATTAAAAATGCGTAACTGGAGTTTTCGCCGATCCCACTGGCCGCGCGGTTTAATGTGTAGGGTCTGCGGCCGACCGCTTGCTGGGATCGTGGGTTCGAATGCCACCGGGAGCATGGATGTTTGTCCTGTACAGTGTTTGTGTTGTCGGGTAGAGGTCTCTGCGACGGGCCGATCCCTCGTCCAAAGGAGTCCTACCGACTGTGGTGTGTGTCTGAGTGTGATCAAGTGAAATAACAACACCCTCGACACCTGCTGTGAACACGTAGGTAGAAGAGGGAATGACTAAAGTAAGTAACTGGCATATTCCGGCACCTGACTTGCAATTTGAAAGCAATGAACGATAAATTCATTACATAAATGCAGACTCCTTTATTTGAGAGATCCTGGAAATGACCTGGCCAGTAATGTCAAAAACATTTTTTTATTCAACAACCAGAGACAGGACAGGCAGGAAGTTTTGTTACGTTGCATCATTAGCACTTGTTTAACCCTTTAAAGATGCAACGTAATCTGCTTTATATAAAGACTCTGTACGTACCGCGCAGTAAACATTTTCAACCTCGGTTATAAAAAATGAATGAGTTGCTGATGTTTACGGCAAAAGTTGCAGTTTGTTCCGAGATACGTACAATATACATAAACGCAATGTGAGGACTATGGAGAATTATTGAATGTCAAACTTTGTGGTACGTAAAGTTACCGCTATGCTTTAAAAGGTTAATTACGTGTACTAATGACGTGAAGCCAGGCTGTGCTGTTACTTCTCGTGCAATGATTAAACGAAAATGTCGTCATGAATCTAAATAATCGGTGAGCTACAAAAGGCACGACATAGTACAGAAATAGGTTTATGTGTTCTATTCTAAACACTAAACACTAACGAAAATACAAAAACCATCTGTTACTTTACCTGTTTCGAACCCTGACCACTGATGCTGAGAAAGATAACTTTATGGTGGGAACCAAAAATCAAGTACTGAGAAAAATATTTGGAATTGAAAGAGATGGTGTTACAGTATATAAAGAGAGTTCACTGAATGCAGTTACTTGGAGATCAAGGTAACACGGTACGATGACATGAAGGCAATCCAAGGTAAACATGTCCTGATAATGTAAACTGGATTGAACTGATCTGGGGCTGTTTTCAGTTATGAGATTTCTCCGTCAAAATAACCAAATTCCATTATACCAGAGATAATTTGAACAGGAATACATATAAAATTTAACTGTTCATGAAGATATAAAAAAAGGCGATAAAACACATCCTAACAAAAACCCCAAACAACTGACACGATAACAACCTTAATTTATAAGGAGGGACCTCTGGGGCAGAGTTTCGGTATATAAGTTAGTACAACTATTTATATAAATCCTGATTACTGCAGGTTATAAATTTAAGTGATTACGAAATGTAAACTGTGATTAACGCACAACAAATACGAATGTACAGTGCTATCGTCCTGTCACAGATCTGTCAATAAAACCCAACCTGCTACTGAACCTCCATTATGAAAATTCGAGGTCCAAAACAACCGACGTCTTCTTACTCGGACAGAAACTCTAGTTACTTAAGGCAGACTCGATTATAAAGAACTTTATGAGCAACAGTCAAGCTCAGATATAAGAACAGATAAGTGAAGGCTGAAGGGTGGTTACGCACAATTTCTGAAATTTAAATAAACAGTATTATTTTATTTAACGCGAAAATATGTTCAGTGACACATTTAAATATGTGTGAGAAATTTAAACAAAGACGTCATCAATGAAACGGTCAGGGCTAGTAATACGGGCAACAGCGCCTGCAATCTGGGCAAACACATAACCAACACGAAAAAATGGGAAAAGAATATTTCAAGTTTTATGTTATTCATCTCCGTGTATTAAACTAATGTTGGGTAAATTCAAGACCAACCAAATGCACAATTTTCAATGAATAAATACAACTAAGTGAAAATTGTGCATTTGATTGGTCTTGAATTTACCAAACAAAAGAATATTTCAGTTAATAGTTTTCCAATTCTGACACAACCTATTTCAATTTCTTGCAGTATGCTACAGTATACCTATTTACATCTTACGGTTGTTTTATGTGGGTGCAAAATACTATCATTTGTGCAAATTTTTGCGTGAGGTGTCCTTATTTATTTATTTATTTATTTATTTATTTATACTTCTGTTGTACGGATTATTATTTTGAAATAAGCTCTCAGAAAAATATTTGGACCTTGGACAGATGACACAAGAAACAGGAAACAAATTACATAATGAATAGCTCCATTAATGTTTTTATACTCTTCATGCCGTGAATGATTATTATTCACATACAACACTTGTCCAACCAGTGCACTATATAGTGCACTGGTTGGACAAGTGTTGTATTCCATTACTGTTATGATTCATATAATACTGTTACTGCTGTTGCACTGGTTGGACAAGTGTTGTATTCCATTACTGTTATGAGTCATATAATATTGTTACTGCTTTTGCTTCAGAAGTATGAGACATGGGGGGCGTATAGCACGGAAGATGGAAAAATGCATAAACGTTCTGTCGAAACACCTCGACAAAAAGAAAGCCGCAAATGCAAGGCAATTATCGCTACGAAATTTGCAGAAATCGGGCGAGAAGGTGCGCACAAATTGTTCAGAACAGTGTCAATACACTGTCAACACGGTGACGAAACATCGCATTCACAGAAGAATAGAATTTCAGTTCGATTGCTCAGTAAGAAGCTTACAGGAAGACTTACATTAATGAATTAATTAAAATACATACCTCCTTACGTATAAATTAATGGCGTACATTAAATCAGAATTTCTCAACTCCAAAAAATCGGTAATGTCAGGAACGTAACCAAAGCAGATGTTTTCCTATATTGCCGTTCAAAACTCCTAAGGCAGTCAAATACACGCAAGTAAATGAGTACTAAAGACAAGCGTGTTGTAAATTTTGGTAACAGGCAGACAGATGTTTGACGTCACGTTCTCCTACGTAGTAGCCAATGTTCCACATGAAGGCGTTCCTAGGAAAACGGTATGTTCATCCTGTTAAGCTCAAGAAAGTCAACACACGGACGTAGCCTATCACAACATCAATCACTGCTATGAAATAGAAAAAAAAACTCAGTCAACACTGTATTTTGTTTTATAGCAAAGTGGACCAAAAACAGTTGCATCCTTATGTTCAAATGCCTGATTTCTTACTACCTCCTAACCAACGGATACCTTGTGATGACGGCTCTTACTACATCCTAACCAATGGATACCTAATGATGACGGCTGTTACTACCTCCTAACCAATGGAAACTAAGTGATGACGGCTCTTACTACCTCCTAAACAATGGACAGCTCTTACTACATCCTAACCAACGGATACCTTGTGATGACGGTTCTTACTATCTCCTACGCACTGGATACCTAGTGATGACGGCTCTTATTACCTAACCAATGGACACCTTGTGACGACGCCTCTTACTACCTCCTAACCAACAGACACCGAGTGATGACGGCTCTTACTACATCTTAACCAATAGAAACCTGGTGATGACGGATCTTACTACCCCCTAACCAGTGGATACCTAGTGACGACGGCTCTTTCCTCCGACGTAAATTACCGTAACGCAAAGCTGACCACTCATTCGTTGTCTTCTAGTATCGAGGTTAAAATGCAGGCGGCTTCACTTTCGGCACGTTTTCTTGACTTCCTGATGCTTACACAGAAGCACTACCGTGCCTTCACCTTGGCCGTCTCCACACAGGCCTAATTATTAAGCAATTCCTCCGTTAGGGCGTTAGGATTTTTATTCATACATACAAAAAATTCCATTATGCATGCAGTGCTGAAAAAGACACTTAACACTTCAAATCCCAAATTCAATTACAGGCGAACCCGGTTATAACGACATCGGTTTAAGCGACACCTCGCATATAACGTCACGTTCTATGGTACCTA
Source organism: Coptotermes formosanus (assembly GCA_013340265.1). Classification (NCBI taxonomy): domain Eukaryota; kingdom Metazoa; phylum Arthropoda; class Insecta; order Blattodea; family Rhinotermitidae; genus Coptotermes; species Coptotermes formosanus. The sequence continues at coordinate 2,459,818 of BLKM01002298.1, forward strand.
TTACTTCCTCACTGTTAACCATAACATTATACTCCTCGGTTAGAATGACACTCGTTTATAAAATAAAATAAGATTCCATGGGAGGAGAATGCAGCCCGTACATGGATGCGGTGGGGCATTTGTCAGAAAATGTTTATGGGGGAAAGTCCACCTGCAAGGTCTAGACTTAAATCACAGAAATAGGTTGTGAGTTGTGGGGTGCATTAAACTGCCTTAGGATCTAATCCCGTGATCACCTGTTGCCAGCACGCTAAAAAAAACCTTTCAGATGTACTGCACGCAGTTCGTGTTTCAGTTACTTATCTCGGGAACTTCTTCCAGACGCTGAGGTACTAACCACTCAACAAAATAACCGTACCATCTGACTGCACTGCGGCGCGCATTATCGTCTGCAGACACTGTACATCTACATCTATATAGTACCGCAATATCGACGTTAAACCAAAAAAAATGCCATCACTTTGCCGCTACAAGCACCAGACGCTGATAGCGACACGACAGTGAGCACAGTATCTGATTTCACGTATCCACAGTTGAATTCAAAGACCGACATCTAAGACTTCAGCATGCAGATACACACCTTCTAAGGTCAGGGCAGTAAGGAAAGCCAAAACCTGTGTTAGAGCTTCAGGTTGTTCACTGCAGTACGCTTTTGGGCCATGCTTATATTACAATTTATTTTTGAACACGCTAGTATGTCTGGTTTATAAGTGGGTTCAACAGAGGACTCTGTTCCCCAAACCCCCAGTTTAACACAGATCCTTGGTCCTTGCAACGGCAGGGCTTTCCACGAACGTGAGCCCAACAGCGGCTGTTAGCAAGAAATAATCTAATGTGAGCACGTGCGTGCATGTTCGTGTTTTAAGAACTCTTTTATGAAGTCGCTTAAGTCTTCAATTAACTTACAATAACTCTCTAAATCGAGAGTCTTGAGGTTTCACGGCGGTATGGTCGAAGATTCCGCCCTTCTCGGATATGGTGTTGCGTCACTGGATAATCGGTTCCCGATGGTTCTAAGAAACGTATTGCCTTCGTAATGATGAGGGCATGAAATCTGCAGTTCTCGGAATTGCAGACTCTTAAGGCTGAAGGTACAACGTTCCTTCGACAAGGGGAACAGATAGGTAACCCAGTGACGCAACGTTACATCCCAGAAGAACGGAATCCTCAGAGTTATTAAACAGTTACAATTAAATTACGACAAAAATCTGAATGTGCGGGCGCGCGGTGCGTTATTCCCAAATACGAGGCTATAACAGACATCTACAGTCACACATGTATGTGACAGCGCTGAGACACATGCGACAGGATCGTTCCCACCGCATTATAAATTCGTCTGACACATATTCTGTGATAGATGCCAAATGCAAATCCGTCTTTGAACCTGCCATCGCCTGGTCTTGCTTATTCCACTGCAAATTGATATGGAGCTGCATGTTCTTGCGAACAATACCGTGGACTATCATCTCTTCACAGAACATGCGAATGCCGAACGTAACATAGTACTACATGATAATAAGCATTTATTTTTTTAGGAACACGTGGAAAGTACAGTCTTACTAATTCATGGTGGTCCCTGGTCTGCATAAGAGACGACGCAAAATAAAGAGCACCGGAAACTGCTGTGATAGTGAACTGTCAGATATAGGTTAATACGGTGAACCCACGGTTATCCGAGCTCATGCAGCGGCGGCGGCGGCGAGGAGGCTGTGTTGGAAAAGGCGGCAAGTCCGTTGTTTGGGGTAGGTTTCTTAGCCTACAACCTAGCACAAGTTTGAAACCCAAAAAACGGAACCCAGGCAAAGTTTGAGTACAAAAAACAACATGTATGTGGTATAGTTTTGAATAAAATAAGTCCTAAAACAAATGTTAAGGCCTGAATATGTGTCGGGAGTTCCGCCCCCCCACGACGTTTGGCCTGTACGACGTAGGCCTAACTAGACCTAAACTAGCCTAGTATCGTCGCTTTGCAAATGTAATTCTGTACACTACATTGCTGGTCCCCACAAACATACAGTAAGATGTTAGCTGAGTGCTGAACTCACAAATAATTAAGACTCGCTCTCCAGTAATCGCTCTGAAGGTTCGGACGAGCGGGTAGGTTAACCCTTTAAAGACGAAGCGTATCTGTTTTATGTAGGGACTCAGTGCGTACCGCGCTGTAAACCCTCTCCACTTCGGTTATAAAAACCAGTCTCTTAAATGTTTTATAAGACAAAAGTTGCTGTTTGTTCTGAGATCCGTACAAAACACATAAACGCAATGTGGGCACCACGTAGAATTTTTTAATGTTAAACCTGGTGGTACTTAAAGTTACCGCTAGGCCTTAAAATGTTAAGGCGGTGGTTGGTTGGTCGGCCACCGGAAGACCGAGTGTTTATTGCAGTAGTAACATCGCAGGAAGAGACCTGTTTACCACGCGAGTTAATAACGCCCGGTATACGTTGATAACCCTGCACAACTACAATTATCTGTGCATGACCAAGTGCCGTCTTCGTTTGGCTAGTGAACACTGAATGTGAAGGTTAGGCAGAAAGAGCAGTCTTGTTTAGGCTACTATCCGCGAACTAAATGCAATGCTTGACAAAAACCAAACTATGGTGTCCTCTAAGCCATCTGATGTTTTTCTGTAGATGAAAACTTAGACTGTATTTTTCAGGGGGTTTAACAACGCGTATTCGGGTAAGTGGTAGCTAACGTTTCGACGTAACCCGTTGCCTCCTTCGTCTGAGTAAAACCGAACATCAAGGTCGCATTCAAAGCTGCATTATAAATACATCACAACCGACAAATTGAGGCTAACCTATTCCGACAGCTGAACTCAGTCCATTTCACATACCTTCAAATGGGTATAATATTTTCAGTCTGAAAGAAACTCTTCACAAATTCGCGTCACTTAAATATTTAAACAAGTAAAGACATTGTTACTGGATCATATCGCTCCCATGTATATTATATAGGGTGTTTATTGATGAATTAAAACTTTAACGAGAATATTACAAGATATTAAAACGTTTAAATCATTCTTCTTTCTCCTTAGGGTCCAACATTTAACATTAATTCTAATTACTTTGCCTGTTAACATAGACATAAACCGGGGTTAAATCGTAAACTGTGAAAATATGAAGCATGACAAACCGCAATGCGATCCATGACCACTCTGTTCCTCGCGAGAGGCTACCTTTCCCGTTTCACATGACTGTACAAAAAGAACATCGCTATGTCAAAATATGGAGCTGTTACAACCAGGGCTGTACAGTCGGTACACAAAAGCTCCGACTCCTACTCCTCGATTTTTAAAACTTCCGACTCCGACTCCTTCATAAAAGCTCAATATGTGTCAATAACGGTAAACCTATAAGACATTTCATCGCCACCACGTGAATCATCAGGCTACTTTTTTGACTTGCAACCTATATTTAAGTATAAGTCTAATGGTTACTGTAGCTATCGGGGCTCTGGAGTTGGAGTATCTAGTTAAGATTTTAGACTGAGGTCGTAGTCGGCGTTGGCACATTTTTACCGACTCCGACTCCACCTAAAAATTCCTTCCGACTCCGACTCCACAGCCCTGGTTAAAACCAGGGCATAAACCTGACGACCATAGAAATGGATCCAACCTGTGGCCAATACATGCCGATGACATGACGGTACCGTCGGAATGAAATTCTCTAATGACAAATGACGATAAATAATAAATTTGTTACTTTAAAACTAACATGCGGTATACATGCTGGCAACAGGGCTAGGCAGGCAAGATAACTAATCGATGCGTTAAGTATGCATAATCACTGTAACAATCATGAGACTTTATTGACGATAATGTGGGGAAAGAAGACGCGTAAGAGTGTAAAAGATATGAGAAGTAAAAGGCTATTCTCATCATGACCTTGTCCACTACACAGTCCCACAGTGACAGACCTGATAGCAAACATTACTGACATAACCAGGTACATTCAGACTGCAAACACGTTTCGGACCTTGGTGAATAATATGACCTTCAATTTAAGCTTCAGGTGAGAACTTGTCGTTACAAGACAATCTGTTCCTGAACCATACCATAAACACACAGGTACGTACATCTGCACATGTCCCAGAAACGACGGTATGAGGAAACGTCGGTTATCCTGTCGGACAAAGCAGTAGTTTTTAAGAACTTAATATTGTACGTCTTCCGCGAAATTTAAGTTTATTACCAACAAAATGCACTTATATATAAATAGATAGGCACTCCTACATGTTTCGGCTACTATTCACAGCCATCTTCAGGGAACATCATTGTATTTTATCATTTACACTTGACCAAGGTATGTGACAATGCTGTGTATGTCCTTTAATACAATATGATTATCCCTGAAGATGATTATAAATAATAGGCGAAACACGTAGCAGTGGTTATATATTTAAGACAAGTGCAACTTGCAGCTAATAAACTTCTTTACGAGTTGGTTTTTTCCGGACCCATAATTGCATCTTCTGCCAATCTCTCCTTCTGCACAAATCACAGATACTTTACCACAGCCAACCGAGCCCAGTGGCCGCGCGCTGCCGCTCGACTGCTGGGATTGCGGGTTCGAATTCCGCCGAGGGCATGGATATCTGCCTCTTGTGAGTGTTGTCAGGTAGAGGTCTCTGCGTCGGGCTGATCACTCGGCCAGAGGAGTCCTACCGAGTGTGGTGTGTCCGAGTGTGATCGTGAAGCCTCGATAAAGAGGAGACCCTGGCCCATTAGGGGCTGTTGCGCCATTGGGGGGGGGGGGGGGAGACAAGACTCAACGTTAGCGTAAGTCCAAATGTAAACCGAATTTGCTTGGTGTTAGTGTCGAGGGTCGGGGTTGTTTCTTCCAAGAGATTCCTCGTCCATTGTCTCCATCTATTCAAGGGCTTGGATTTTTTTCCGAGTCCAGTGACGTAACCATAATTTTGGACAAAGGGCCAAATGAAGATACGTATTCACCCTTTAGAGCTAAAAGTCGGTTTGCGCAAAAGCAATGCAAAAGCGCGTAACAGCAGCTCTCGGCTAATATGTGATCCGAACAGCTGGTTAAAAGAAAGACGTGAAAGAAAGAAAGACCGTAAAAGCAGTCCGTAACGAATGTACTGATAAAGTGCTACGCTTCAAATGACAAAGCGCCGATAACCTGATTATGAAGTTGAAGCGTAATTAACCCTTTAAAGACAAAGCGTATCTGTTTTATATAAGGACTCAGTGCGTACCGCGCTGTAAACACTCTCCACTTCGGTTATAAAGACCAGTCTCTTAATGTTTTATAAGGCAAAAGTTGCTGTTTGTTCTGAGATCCGTACAAAACACATAAACGCAATGTGGACACCACGTAGAATTTTTTAATGTTAAACCTGGTCGTATGTAAAGTTACCGCTAGGCTTTGAAAGGTTAAATTCCTAAACACTAAAACGAGATCCAAAAAGTGAAAATACTTTTCTATCCAATGCTCCCCCATTCACGAAATAACACGGATTCTTTCTGCATTTTTCCCTGGCTTGGCCCACTTGTCCTTCTCGTAAAAGCAACATATAGGTGACGACGAGTATGAGACACTGGTGTACTGATACTGACATGGGGAAACCTAAGTACTCAGAGGGAAACAAACCTGTCCCAGTACTTCACTCACCACAAATCTCACACGGACTGAACTGAGTTCGAACACGGGCCTCCGCGGTGAAAGCCTTGGCACCAGGGCTGTGGAGTCGGTACACTTCCGACCCCGACTCCTCAATTTTTAAAACTCCGACTCCGACTCCTTCGTAAAATCTCAGTATGCATTAATAATGGTAAACCTATAAGACGTTTCATCACCACCGCATAAATCATCAGACTAATTTTTAAACTTGTAACCTATATTTACTTAAGTATAAGTCTAAAGGTTACTGTTGTTATTAGGTCTCTGAATTTGGAGTATATAGCTAAGATTTTAAATTGAGGTCGGAGTCGGAGTCGGTACATTTTTACCGACTCCGACTCCACCTAAGATTCCTTTCAACTCCAACTCCGACTCCACAGCCCTGATTGGCACGGCTGTGAAGATCAACCGCCATTATTTGACCCTTGAAGATTAAATTCCTACATCACACTGACCACTGCGTTTCCATTATAAAGGCCTGTCGGTTAATGCAGTTTGGGGGGAACAAACAGCTGTTTATGTTTGGCACCGCATGAAACACATAAATACACTCAGTGCACGGACTGCAAAGTTCTTTAATGTTAAATGTGGTGGTACATGCAATAACCGCTGAACATTAAAGGGTTAATAAAGTGACAGTCACAACAGCTGACTTTTAAAGCATCACTGATTTAAACACAGGTACGTCCTGTATTCGATTAACATGACACAAGGCCGCCACATTAAAAAAGTAAATGCAGTCACGTGATGGTCTGTGCATTAATTCCCGTGGGTAGCCAGTTGGTTCAGCCTCAGCAATTTTCAGAATAGGATCTGTAGTCGATAAACTTATACAGGCGGATTTTTATTGTTCTTGAATTCGTTTGTCAAGCACCATTACACTATTGAAGCACACTCATTTATCACCGTCTCCGGAGTGTGTCCGTTCTACAAGCACATTAACGCAAAAGCACTTGACCTGACTCAGAAAAACAAACATTTTATTGTTGGTCAAATGACACTCTTACCAGCCGTATTACGGAAAATTCCAGTACCTCCCTCCGATGAGGTAATTCACTGGAATCAAGCTCCCTTCTGCTCAGACAAGGAGACACGAACCTGTATATTTATTCTTAGAAGTAACAGCTGGTTCTTCCAAGGACCTTCAACGCAAAGGAAACCAAAATATTCGGTCTAATTTTAAAGACGGTCAGGATGAACTCCTAGCAGTTACATTAGCGGCAAGTCTCGACTTAGTGGAATTACCTGTTAGTTTTATTTACATACAAACTAGATTCTTATACTTTCAGGATAGATTTAAAAGCGATTTTCATTTTTAACGTTCGAAAATTGAACCCTTAGATAAAGGGCGAAACGATATTAACTCTCAACACTGATAATACCCTGGCAGTACACTAGGCTTCGGCTCATTATTGAGCATTTTACAGGGTCAGTGAATTGCAAAAGCCATTAGGAGACTTTTAAGTAGAAAGTACATCTAAATTATACGTAAAAAATTCAGTTCGCACCTGACAGTAAACAAATTACACAGACAAATTAGCAGCGACATGATCACCGTTTATTCTGACAAGCCTATGAAAGAGATACCGGCAAGTTAAATCTGTGGATGAAATGAACACATCTCTTAAATGTCACAACACACGGTATGTATAGCAAATATCTGAATTTTAAGATACGTCAGCATTTCTTTGTGCAAAGTATTAGCTAATTACACATAAATACAGGCCTACACTTCAGTGTTTTATGGGGTATCATTAACTGAATTTATGAAGAAATGTTTAATTAACTCTTTATAGACGAAACGTATCTGTTTTATATAAGGACTCAGTGCGTACCGCGCTGTAAGCACTCTCCACTTCGGTTATAAAAACCCAATCTCTTAATGTTTTATAAGGCAAAAGTTGCTGTTTGTTCTGAGATCCGTACAAAACACATAAACGCAATGTGGGCACCACGTAGAATTTTTTAATGTTAAACCTGGTGGTACGTAAAGTTACCGCCAGGCTTTAAAAGGTTAATCAAAACACTCAAATTACGGCTGTGGCCAACGCGCCGTTTACATAATTCTGTTCGCGTAATTACGAATTTCTTTGTTCTATGCGAATCATAAAAAACACAAACACAAAAACCTTGTCTATATCCATCGTTACGTTTATGTAAAAATGCCTGTTTTAAAACCTTCCAGTACACCATTAGTGAACACAAAGATTACAACATTATTCGCAATACACAATTTTACAGTATTCTATGGAGAGCAATTGGCTTACTTTCACGTGAATTAAACATAAAACAACGTTTAAGAAAACTGACGTATTGTTTTTGCTCAACACTCTATCCCTTTAAAAATTATACCTGAAAACACCTACCGAAACACCAGTTAAAAATCATTAATCCCAGGTTCCGAACAAAAACCACGGATGACCATACACGCAGTCTTCAGCAGCCACATGTCTGTGCTCCGACGTCTGATTTAAGCACATACAGCAGAAGTGGTAATAAGAGTCGCCGCCACAACTACAACTGCACTGTCAAACAGAAACTACATCGACCGAGATACCAATTCCCATCGCACCAGCATTATAAGATACATTTCTCGCCAATAAGATCTTTTCTTTATTTCTAACAAATTAACACTTCGTATTACACACTTTCGTCTTAATAACACTAACTCGAGCACATGTCATTTATTTCACGGTATAAAACAGCGACACGAACTTACACAAGAGTTGTCGCGTAACACCGCATAGAATGACACTGTACCACCAGCGCGTCGCTCACGCCAACCAACCAACCACGTTGGTAGTCGCCGCGCAACTGAAGTCCGAATGGCTTGCTGGCGCTACTATCGTCTCAGTGAGTGCAAGGTCTCGCGGAGGCAAGAACTTTGCTATGGCGCGCAGACCGGGGCTGACTAGTCAGACGTAAACTTACATAGTCGGAAGAGGGACATGGATAATAAAACTACGTCAATGCTATTAAACCCTTTACGACACCTACGCTCCTCTGCCACCCCCGTCTTTGTCATAACCCGCCTACCTGAAACAAATAGCGACTTAATTGTTTTCCTTCCGAGATCGAATGAAAATATAAATGTAGAGGGGAAATTCATTCTACACTGCTGCTGTTGCCGCAGGACAAATTCACTAAATAAGCTGATAATGTTTTATTATAAACGACGTAGTTAAGCCGAAATAAAGAATCGGCAACTAATAAAACTGTTGGTGCACCAAACATACAAAATGTTTGGAACATTTTTATTTAAGGTGAGCTGTAAGTCGGAGTCACACACGCAGAAAAAGGGGGAGGAGGAGCATACAGAATAATTGTAAATATTATATATAAGAATCAGAGTATATATATATAAGAATCAGCGCATATATATAAGAATCAAAGTATATATATAAGAATCAGAGTATATATATAGATATCAGAATCAGAGTATACAAGTATACATATAAGAATCAGAGTATACATGTATAAGAATCAGAGCATATATATATAAGAATCAGAGTATATACATATAAGAATCAGAGTGTATATATATAAGAATATATAGTGTATATATATGTATATATAGTGTATATATATAAGAATCTCAGTATATACATATAAGAATCAGAGTGTATATATATATATATATATATATAAGAATCAGAGTATACACTATATGTATAAGAATCAGAGTATATATATATATATATAAGACTCAGAGTAACACTTTTAGAAGATGAATATTAGTTAATAATCTTACATGGTTTGCGCACTGCAAAAAACATGATGTTAGCCGGCGCAGCACCACACGTTTTGTGTTCTATAAGAACGTAATTTCACCCCTAGCCAGCATAGCGTAGTCAGTAGAGTGACTAGGCTACGGGCTGGACCATCCGGGACTCCAATTCGGCCAGGGGCAAGAGATCCAAGATGTCTAAACCGCTTCGGGGACCCACTAAGCCTCCTCTTCAGTGCGAATCGGGGGGGGGGGGGCTCTTTTCCTGAAGGTAAAGCGGCCAGGGCCCGAGGTTGACCACTCGCCTACATCTAAAGCCAAGATTCAAGAATTAGTGGAGCTACACCTCCACTCTGACATGCATTCATGGCGTGCTTAGGTACTTTTTTTACTATTTATATAGTTATATATATATACTATTTATATAGTTTGACTCAACTGCTAACTTATATTCTATTTTACGACTTCGCGAAGTCTGCAGTTGTGTGATCGAAAACATTTCAACGTACCGAAATACATCCTCGTTTTTGTATTCTTCAGTACGCACATTACTCCCCTCCCCAACCAAAACGAAATTAAACAAAACAGAAACCTGCAAGCATGCAAGACGGCCAGTCAAAAGAGAAAATATTTGTTAGAAATGTAAATATACATGCTAGAGATGCAGAGTCTGATAACATGGTAAACAAGGCCGATGACGGCCTCACGCTGGAGGTCGATTCATGGAATTACATTTTTTAACTGTCCTTGTATATTTTTTTTAATCGAAGGAACGTGCCTGCAGATTTATTCAACGTCAAAACAGCTAACAAACAAAAGTTACGTTCACTGCGGTACTTCGATAGTCTACGCTAACATCCTATAAATGTTTAAATTATCAGCATCTCGTTGTTTCGTACTTTCGACGTTTGCTTGAAACAGCGTGTCAACCAACTATCGGTTTGTTTACACAGTAACCTGTTACTCAGATCGGAAGTGGGTTTTTACATCAAGTGAAAGTGCAGTGTGCAGATTTTGGCTACTGCGTTTTAACATAGATCAAAGGCCAAACAGGTTACGAGTTTCAAGTGGCGAAAACCCAGAGCATCGCGTCGAAACAGATTTTCATACGAAACGTGCGTGATTTGGAGTCGCAGGCAAGCAGGCCTTGTATCGTATGACAGCGCGGTGATGCTGTCAGGAGTACTGGCACAGCTACCACAGGCTGATGCTTGGAATTACCCACGTTTTATCAGTTACAATGTTTATACAACATAAAATGAGGCATGCGCATGAATCGGAACAGTCAACGTTTCCTGATGTTTTAAACACCATCTTGCACACTCAGATAACAGGCACTGGAAGGACAATGGCAAAAAAAGGTGAAATTGTCCTGGGGGCCTTGAGGTCTAGGCCGCGGGTCTGTGGGCGCTCGTTTGCTGGAATTGCGTTTTCGAATCCCACCGGGAGCATGGTTGTGTCTCTTGTCAGTGTTGTGTGCTTTCAGCTAGAGGTCTCTGCGACGGGCCGACCAATTCGTCCAGAGGAATCCTACCCTGTGTGCGCACGCGCGCAATCCCGGAAGCCAGACAATTAGGGCGTCAAGCTATAAAAAAGTATATTTCCTCACTGTTCAGAATTCCATTGGCTACTCCGTGCTCCCGCCGTGCACTATCCTCAGTGTCTACGTAAATTTTCTGCGACACGCGTCAATGGATAAGAACTCTTCCTTCATACCACTTCGTCGTAACGTGGATTCCCCTCCCATCATTTGAAATGGTACTTCTGTCCCCTGGCAGAAACCTAATTGACTCTTCGAAGAAAATTCCTTATTCAGAACCTGACAGTCGCTCATCTAGTAAAAAGAAATTGCCTTTTATGAAACTCGAGGCATCATTAGCACGTCCGCAACACTGAATACTGTTTTGCTTTCTTTTGCTTCTCTCTTATGTCTTCCAAGTGGTCTCGACTCTTCACGTTTTAGATTAAAATAGTGCATTAAATTACGGAAAGTAAATTTAAATTATCTTATGTGATGTTCGAAGTAACAAAAAACACATTTAACCCTCAGCACATTAATTATAAGAAACTTAGCCACCTACTAGAAACTGCTCATGGGCTCGATTTAGACCATTACATATACATAAACATGTATATGTATATATGTAGGTGTATATATATATATACAGTCTTTGTAGGGTCAGAGCCCTTTTCCTTATCCACGTTTAATCTACGGACCGCCATTTGAGTAACGGCGATAACGTTTGAGAAAGATTCTTCACACACACCGGCATTGCTGCTACCGCTATGAAGTTCACGCGCATCTGACAGGTTGATATCTTTATCAGTACGTATCTCAACATTTTTAACATGCGACAACTTTAAACGGCGTCAAGAGCATATCAAGCTTTATATAAATCGGTTACCTCATTCCACTACTATTGCCAAGCAGGCATACACGCAAACACAGTAATGACAAGAAAAACATCCGCCTTTCTTCTCCGTAGTCATCCATTATTTATTTTACCAAACAAATATTTGATTTTTGTACATATTTATCTTCCATTATGTATAAACTTGAGTATCTCTCGTAAATACACATACCGTACTTACACTGCTAAAGTTTTACTGAAGTTCCTCGACCCTCTATTTTCACAGTGAGAAAGTGTGCAAACGACAGTTACTTGCTGGCATACCAACTTTGTCTCTTTCCTTATCTGTCATTCCAAACTCACTTTTACAAAATTATGTTTAACCCTTTAAAGACGAAGCGTATCTGTTTTATATAAGGACCCAGTGCGTACCGCGCTGTAAACACTCTCCACTTCGGTTATAAAAACCAATCTCTTAATGTTTTGTAAGGCAAAAGTTGCTGTTTTTTCTGAGATCCGTACAAAACACATAAACGCAATGTGGGCACCACGTAGAATTTTTTAATGTTAAACCTGGTGGTAAGTAAAGTTACCGCTAGGCTTTAAAAGGTTAATTTCGGTGCCAATACAATTACAAGACATTCTTGTTACAAGAACGCTCAGGGAACAAACTGAGGCCTCTTTTAGCAACTACGCAATGCGCCCGGACCCCGCGCACTCAGTTCTGGCTAGACCTCCAAACTGCCGGTCATCTTATTACACGTTACGTACAGATATCGCCGATCCCTGTGCCCGTCGCGCGGTCTAAGGCGTAGGTCTGCGGCCGAGCGCTTGCTGGGATCGTGGGTTCGAATCCCACCGGGGGCACGGATGTGTTTCTCCTGTACAGCGTTTGTGTTGTCAAGTAGAGGTCTCTGCGACGGGCTGATCCTTCGTCCAGAGGAGTCCTACCGACTGTGGTGTGTGTTTCAGCGTGATAAAAAGAAAATAAAAACCCACTACACCTAACGTGAACAAGTGGGTAGAAGAGGGAAGGACTACGAAACGAAACACACAGACATAGAGCAGGAGAATTTTCTAACGATCATAAGAATGTAAACGATAAGAAAGCATAGATCCTTATCTGCCTGAGCTATTAATCTGATACGCACTTAGTAAAGATACCGATCAGTGCAACATAAAGCAACCTACCAATTAACTTTCCGTTAAAAACCCATATGGTTAAGGTCGAATTTCTGGGCGGGGCATAACTGAAGTCGGAAAAGACTGTAGATTTACGTGCAGGCGTAGGAGTGCTTCCTAAGATAGAGTTCAGAGGCCGGTGTAACAACAGGGGACTCAGAAAATCTATTCAGACTTATTTCAACTCTATGCAGACTAACAAGATAAAAATTATATATATATATATGTACAACAACGCACATATTTCAAAGTTATATAGGCCTACACACAGATAAAAAGACATAACATCGCCTTGGCCACCATCAATAATTTCTACAATTCTACTGGGAAGCACCAATTTTAATAATTACGTTTCATATTTTTGCTATTATTATAATTTTGCTTTCCTTTGGCGCAACAGCCCAAATCAGGCCCAGGCCTCCCCATTTTGGAGGTTTCTAGATCACACTCAGACACACCACACTCGGTAGAACTCCTCTGGACGACAACGCAGAGACCTCTACCTGACAACACAAACACTCACAAGAAACAAACATCCATGCGCCCGGTGGGATTCGAACCCACGATCCCAGCAAGCGCTCGGCCGCAGACCTATGCCTTAGACCTCGCGGCCACTGGGATCGGCCTGATTATAATTATTTTTAACCTTTTAAATGGCTGCTACTATACACATTTATCTTGTACCAAATAATTTTCGCCTCATAACATCATATATATATATATATATAGATACATATAAATAGATATATATATCATGATATACAAGTTGAAACCTCAATGCGAATAAGAGTAAAGCTAGATAAGGTGTTACAGATGTATAATTTTCCCTTTGTATCTTACTGCCTTGCCCGATAATGGCTCTTTTATAGGTGAGCCGAAACACGTAGCTTAATAAATTTCAACTTCTTATGCACGAAGGTTGTTGTGACTGATTGATACTCTCCTTACCTTTGCGTACGAGACTAACGACAATCCTAAGCCTTATACATCTTAAGTAATAAAAACTAAGTATTTTGTCACAATATAAGAAGGAAGTGACTTCAGAATCACTAGCATATAAATATGTGAACGTCAGTTAAAACATAGAAATAATGAATTCTAACCTCAACACACGATTTAGATATCAAAAATAGAGAAACTTTACAAACCTCATAAAGATGCAGGCCTACACACTTCAGCACCGTACCTTATTATCCTTATTCGAGGTGCCACACATAACAGTCTCACCACATGGAGTAACTATTAAACTGTAACTGCGGGACGAGTTCATTTTAAGATGCAAACATTTACTCAAACTACTAGAGGAAATCTCCCACTTTTTTCAATCCGCAAATTTCGTTCTTGCGTTCAATCCAGCCAGCCAGTGGAGCGATCCCAGCCAAATGAATCCACTCCACATCAACTGCTTTAAGGTACATATCAATATTATCATCCCATCTACGTCAGGTTTTTCCAAGTAGACTCTTCCCTTTATGTTTTCCTACTACGTTTCTGTATTCATTTCTCACACCTTCCACGCGTGTTCAATTTCGGTTGTTATGATAGCGTTATTTCCAACCCATAAAGAATGCCTATATGGAGGTACACAAAGGATGAATCATGCCTCTCATATCTTTAAAGTAACTCGCCTATGCCGTATGGAACTCCCCACATGATTCTTTCCGTGTCACGGACACTAACCAGGCGTTACCATGCAGAAGTCTTCGCCTCTTCATGGTACACCATACTAAACAGCAGACTTCATCAACTGAAACATCATACCCAAAATGTCTGTCGAATATAATTCAGAGTCAGTGTTTTATATTACTCTGAGAGTACGATTCGCGTTGTGAGGCTTCAATATATTTAATATTCATGATAACAGCTACCATTATTTTATGCATGAACGTTTTAACGCCTCTATTGAGCCATCTTCAAATGCTGCTGTGGATTGCATTTTAATTGGCATGGATAACGCATACAGCAGTGTATTCAAAATGATGTCCCTTAATTTTCGACACGTGTATCAACAAGACAGGCAACCTACGTACAAAACTGTGGCGTGTTCGCGTAGTATTTCTACACAATCGGCTACCCGAAAAGGCTGATACCATTTCACTCGAAAATAGCGCTTTTATGGTGATTAATGCCGCCGGCAACAATAAAACGTAATTAGGTCTTCATACAAAGTGTCCGATAATTTTACCCGATGTTAACCAAATTTGGAATTTCGCGGCAGATTTTCATAAAAACCTTAAATCACATCTCACGGAAATCCGTCCAGTGGCAGCCACGCTGATACATGCGGACAGACGGACGGACATGACGGCGCTAATAAGCGCTTTTCGCGACTATGCAAATGCGCGTAAAAAGGTAGAAGCCTACGTCCTTTTTCGCGAGGACTGAGTTAATGAAACGATCGGAATCTTAACAAATGTAACGCACCCTCTCGTGACCGTGCCATGGCTCAGGCGGTTAGCCGCCGGCCTCCCACCGCGGAGGCCTGGGTTCGATCCCCGGGTCAGTCCATGTTGGATTTGTGGTGGACAAAGTGGCACTGGGACAGGTCTTTCCTCGAGTTCTTCAGTTTCCCCTGTCAATTTCATTCCACCGGTGCTCCATTACTAGGAAAAGGACAAAAAAATAATCATCATCTTCGTCTTCATCACAGGGTTGCACAATAAGCCTCAAGGCTGCAGTGAGTCCGTAGCGTCTGCTGCGGGGCCCTTCACCACTAAAAAAAACGCACGCTCTTGATAAACTGCATAGAAACTTTGTTCTGTCCTCTTGTAACAGTTTTCGATCTAGTGCCAAGGTTAGGAACGGGTAGAATTACACTACCTCAGCTCTTTCTGTGTGCCTCAAAGGCGAGGATAGGGATGACTTTACTTTTTACTTTCCCTTTACCACAGCTTTTAAACTTACACTTACATACTTAATATCACTTTCGACGACACAGATGCGCGGAAAATACGAACAGAACGTTGCTACCTTAGCGAGGCAATGCTGAGACACCAGGAAGCCGTGGGCCCTGGCAGGCAGTTACGTAGCGCCAACAGTTACAATCTGAGAAACCAAGGAAATCAGCCCAACGGGGTAATGCTCCTGCCAGTTCGATTCTTGGTCGGACAGCCGACTATCCTGTTCGGTTTCTGAGGCTATGCCCATGTCCTCCAGGTCAATGCCGGATAGTGCCGTAAATTATAAAACAGATATTTCCTAGTGGGCATATCTGCAATATTTATATAAATCCATCAGCCCTGCCCACACATTATTACCACTGAAACAAAGTATGAGTAACTTCTCTACCAAACAGCTTTCCGTTTTAATGAACTAGGTTAGTGCGACAGAAAATTCTTTCATCCAAAACGAAATCTTTCTAAAATAAAATCTAAATTTACAAGAAAATCCTATTTAATTTTAAAAACTCTGGTGCAGATGGCGCGTGAGTGAACTGTAAACATCCACAAAAGCACGTCTGATATCCCAAACTCCAATTATTTAACCCTTGAAGTCTAACGGTTATCATGTGTAATTAAGTTTAACCTTTTAAAGCCTAGCGGTAACTTTACATACCACCAGGTTTAACATTAAAAAATTCTACGTGGTGCCCACATTGCGTTTATGTGTTTTGTACGGATCTCAGAACAAACAGCAACTTTTGCCTTATAAAACACTAAGAGATTGGTTTTTATAACCGAAGTGGAGAGTGTTTACAGCGCGGTACGCACTGAGTCCTTATATAAAACAGATACGCTTCGTTTTTAAAGGGTTAACACTAAGAAACTGTACGTTCTGCCCACAGAGTGCATTTATGCGTCACGCATTGTTCTCAAAACAAACAGCAATCACTTCCGTACAGAATATTAATTCACTGGGTTTTATAACCGAGCGAATATGTGTTTACCGCACGGTATGAACTGGATCTTTAAATACAATTCAGGTTAATGTTATTCTTTACAGGGTTAAATGGATTTTTGCTTTCCATGAACGGAGTATACACGTTCAATTCCTTAAATGCAGTTTTACGTATATTCGTCACGAATATCATATAATACTTTTAACATCTCTCGGGAATGTACCACGTAACCTTCCCTGAAAACGACTTCAGAATTCGTCTCTCAGTGACTGACGTGGAATGTTGCACGGTAGACTGCCAGCATGCAATACACAAGAGCCGTATAAATTGCCTATAATCAAGGCGATGCATAACCACCGAACTAGAAATAGCATCTACTGGTCACGAAACAGCGTAAGAAAAATACTTCCTTGCATCCTAATATAATATGACTGCAGTGCAATGAAACACTGCAGGCAAGACGTTCGGAGAAAACATACTGAACAAAGTTTCTGCTATTTTGCCTACCTCGTTGGCTTAGAATTACGCTAATTTCGGACAGACCCACATTCCTACAATACTAATCACACGACATATATTATTCTTGCATTTGACTGCGCTAGTGGGTTCACGTTGTAACGCTGCTGGCTTGCATTCGGGATTGTTCCCCTTTCGGATGTCGACCGGCACATCAGTTATCCTGATACTCATTTCCCGTGTCTTCCTCAGTCCCTGCAGGAGACTTTCGGGATAATACCCCTAAACGGGGCACCACCACTTCAATATACACCTAAGTTCAAGTTCCTGCGTTAATCTTTATTTATTGACGTATCAGACACCTATCACTTTATTCAATTTTGAAACGTATAATAACTTAAAAAAATTATCCGTAATTTGAAACCCAAAATGAACTCGAGTTACTGGCACATATGTACCATTTCCTCGATTCCTTACCACATGGTCTTCCACGAACACTTACTGTCCGAAACTCGCCTCAGGGACGAGGAATATTACAGAAGTAATAGCCTACTGTTAACCTTGAAAACAAGCAGTATTCAATACTGGTCATAAATTGCATGTCTCCTTAACAATGATATAAGCGTTACCTATAGTGTGTTCCAAGTAGGGTGAATGAATAAAGTACATAAAATTGGTACCACTGATAAAGCGATAATGACTAAACACAACGAACGTCCACTGAAAATCCAGTCAAAATGATTCCATGTCTCTGTGAAGATTGTCAGAATGCCGCAAGTACCCAAGTGACTGCTTTTCAGTACACCACTACAAAACCAGGGTGCACATATCATCTCCGTTGAAGACTTGCAGTTGGATGTAAATGTCATTCTTTAATAAGTTAATCAAGTTAATAAGTCATTATCAAGGGGGCTACTTCAAATTACATAAGATGTACATTTCTTATATTGTATATCACTATCCTGTAGTCGCGTGCCACTTACCTCGGCAGGTAACTGAGTCTTTTTTTTTATATGTTGACACAACGGGATGACCCAGCACATGTTTATCCTTCACCTTCCATGAACAGATGTGCTCTTTATGCACATTAAAAATACCTAAATGAATTCCGGATTGTTGCATCTGGAATTCATTGAAAGAAAGACTGCCAGGCCGTGCCATGGCTCAGGCGGTTAGCCGCCGGCCTCCCATCGCGGAGGCCCGGGTTCGATCCCGGGGTCATTCCATGTGGGATTTGTGGTGGACAAAGTGGCACTTGCACAGGTTTCTCCCCGAGTTCTTCGGTTTTTTTCCCTGTCAATTTTATTCCACCAGTGCCCCATTACTAGGAAAAGTACAAAAAATAATCATCATCTTCATCTTCATCACAGGGTTGCATAATAAGCAAGCCTCATGGCTGCAGTGCGTCCGTAGCGTCTGCTGCGGGGCCCTTCACCACAAAAGAAAAAAGAAAAGACTGCCAAGTTCACCCATAACGCTCCGGACTGAAGGCGGATTTCTGTCTAGGTTAAAGATTGCCTTCAGTTGGTTGCCTAACGTCGGCCGGAAGGCGGGTGCCCATACACACAGTTCCCACAAAAGATAACCGGCCAGAAGGTTTCTGCCTTCCGGTGATCTGAATGTATGTCGGGGAAAACTGACCTTCAGTCAGCGAACTGTCAGATAACGGCCTGACGAATAATTGCGTGTGAATGGGTGCCTTAAGTAATACCATTATAAATCACAGCAAACCGTATCTTACACATCTAATGCTTATATTCTTGTAAAAGCCGGTTCGGCACTTAAATGACAAACAAACTCATCAGACGTTCTTTGTGGTGTTCGTTTCGGAACACAGTTCGTGCCTAGTGCAAATATAACTGGACCCACAAAAACGAAAAATTAAATTCATCCAACAACTTGTAGAATAATTCCAACAAACCAAGTCCATCGAAGTAACATGTAAAGACACACACACCAACTCTCTTTATAGATTTTCTGCAATGACACAATGTGAAGAACATTTCAGCTCAAAAACTAACGGTAGGCTGCACAAGAATGCCCATGTAAGGTCATACCAATAAACGTCACGCAAACAACTTGCACCTAGACGTGACTGGTGCACGGAAGAATGCAATTTGTTCTCACCACTACAGAAATGACGAAGCCGTAAAAATTGCATCATAAGAATGGCTGCGTAAGGCTGGTCAGACCGAAGAAAGAAAGAAAGAAAGAAAGAAAGAAAGAAAAGAAAGAAAGAAAGAAAGAAAGAAAGAAAGAAAGAAAGAAAGAAAGAAAGAAAGAAAGAAAGAAAGAAAGAAAGAAAGAAAGAAAGGAAAATCAAAGCATTACATGAAAAACCAAAAGACAGATTCGCGACTCCACAAACACTACGCAGTGAAACTCACGCAATTCTTGCAACCAGGACGGAGTACACAGTTTCCGTATTCTTTCTATGAGATTTTATACAATTCAATGTCCTTGACCTCCACCATTCCAACTATGTTTAGAGACTGCACTGTTTCTGCAGGGCTAATCCCAGTCAAAATATCATAAATTATTTCAAAGTTCCCCGCATTTCATGGAAGCTGAAGTTTCATTACCGTGTTCACGCGAGCCTGGCCTGAGCCTGATCAGTCCAATCCAAGTCTTCCCATCCTACACTTTCCACAAAAATTTTAATACAAACATAATAAATATATCAGCCGAAATAGCTCAGTTGGGAGACCGCCAGGCTGAAGATCTGGAAGTCCTTAGTTCGATCCCGGGTTTCGACAAATTATTTTGCCGATTCCAGTGGCCGCGTGGTCTAAGGCGTAGGTCTGCGGCCGAGCGCTTGCTGGCATCGTGGGTTTGAATCCCACCGGGGGCATGGGTGTTGGTCTCTTGTATGTGTTTGTGTTGTCAGGCAGAGGCCTCTGCGACGGGCCGATCCCTCGCCCAGAGGACCCCTACCGAATGTAATGGGTGTGTTTCAGTGTGATCAAGTGAAAATAAAAAACAACCTCGACACCTACTGTGAGTAGGTAGAAGAGGGAAGGACTACGAACGAACAGAATAAATATTTAGTAAAACAGTAGTCTTAATTGTAATTCAAAATTCTGGCGCGCAAGATTAATTTAACTATTAATTAATTAACTATGTCCACAGAACTGCATTCCGAGCTCAGAAGTAACCCGATCGACTCTGCAAAACAAAATACCACTTATTACGCACCAAAGAATATATATGCTCCCCTCGCATCAAATTTGCAACTTTTCATCGTAGTTTCATTGCCTGAACTAACAACCATAACTACAGGGTTCCGCTATGCACAGTTTATACACGAGAAGTCGGACACGTACACTGGCACGAACCTTTTGTACGGTCCGCTGCGGAGGGTGGGAAATTTAACTAGGCACAATTGTATTATGACCTCATCAACACGTGCCCTTATGTCGCTCAATTGCTCCACGAATCTGGAATTAAACTTAGTTACTGTATATATTATTTTAACCTAAAGTGCATAGTACATTTCGTGGAAACACGTTTTAGCGCAGGCAGTTCTAACCCTTTCTATTTATATGCGGTTCGCTGTAAGTGACGAACATTTTGTAAAATTCAGTTAAACTTCCTTATTGTGACCGGTACTCCTCCTTTCGTAGATCTACAGTTCCTTGCCTAGAAACTGAATGAAGTAACGTACAGTCGAATGGTTCTGCGAATGGTACAAACACAGTAAATTTTAATTCCCCATCGATTATACTCCCGCATAAATGTCTCTTTCTATCACCGTATAGTTGCTTTTGGGTTAGTATATTTGAATTTCGTAATGCCAAACGCAGGGCATAATCAAGCCGGTGACGGAGACGTCACCGATGAAACTCCAGGATAAGAGAAAGTAATGCAACTAACAGAAATACCACCAGAAATACGGTTTCAAACATGTCACCGCAACCAAAAATTCTGATGTCATCAGAATTACAGCTTTAAACAAGAAGCGTATCTGTTTTATATAAGGACTCAGTGCGTACCGCGCTGTAAACATTCTCCACTTCGGTTATAAAAACCAGCCTCTTAACGTTTTATAAGGTAGAAGTTGCTGTTTGTTCTGAGATCCGTACAAAACACATAAACGCAATGTGGGCACAACGTAGAATTTTTTTATGTTAAACCTTGTGGTACGTAAAGTTACCGCTAGGCTTTAAAAGGTTAATCTCTTGTGTCTTTGTTCCTTATGGAAATTTCTTCATATCGCAACCCTTAGTGGGCCCAGGCTTCCTCACTGTTGACGTTTCGAGAGCACACTGTTTGACACACCACACTCGGTAGGACTCCTCTAAACGAGTGATCAGCAAGTCGCAGAGACCTCTACAGGACAACACACAACACTCATATGAGACAGACATCCATGCCTCCGGCGAGATTCGAACTTGTAATTCCAGCATGCAAGCAGCCACTGGGATCGGCAAAACTTATGGAATTAAGTGCCCCAATTACGCCGTTTTAATTTAACCTTTTAAAGCCTAGCGGTAACTTTACGTACCACCAGGTTTAACATTAAAAAATTCTACGTGGTGCCCACATTGCGTTTATGTGTTTTGTACGGATCTCAGAACAAACAGCAACTTTTGCCTTATAAAACATTAAGGGATTGGTTTTTATAACCGAAGTGGAGAGTGTTTACAGCGCGGTGCGCACTGAGTCCTTACATAAAACATATACGCTTCTTCTTTAAAGGGTTAATGCTCAATATAGTCATGCACTTGCCATTTTTTGTGGCATTCACACCATGCTAACACAACACATTTCGGCTTCCTTGAAACAAACTCTACATTTCACAGGATCTCTTCTTGTTATCGACAACAAATCCTCTTAACCTTTAAATTCCATGTCGTTAAGGGCTACCGCTTACAAAACTTCACCTTCTATAATGAATACGCTACATGAGTTCCCTTGCCTAAGATTTTCCCGCCGCCATCATGATGGTGTTACAAAGGAAGGAATTTTTAAACCGCGCCTGCATGGGCAGAGTACCAATTTGGTCGTCTTGACCCTTTAAAGACGAAGCGTATCTGTTTTACATAAGGACTCAGTGCGTACCGCGCTGTAAACACTCTCCACTTCGGTTACAAAAACCAATCTCTTAATGTTTTATAAGGCAAAAGTTGCTGTTTGTTCTGAGATCCGTACAAAACACATAAACGCAATGTGGGCACCACGTAGAATTTTTTAATGTTAAACCTGGTGGTACGTAAAGTTACCGCTAGGCTTTAAAAGGTTAATATATGTCACTCACAATAAGACAGGCACTATACGTGCAAACGTAACAACGAGAAGCGATCGCGAAACCGCTGTTGCGGTGGAAATGCGGCAAGTAATATTATACATTCCGAATGTGTGTCTGTAGCCTTAGTTATCCACGCAAAGTGCATGCGCCGTATTATATTGTCATCTGTGGCATGTCTGGCTCCACCATGTTTTTCCACATTATCTCATAACCGGCAAGACTTTCGGCAAAAGTTATGGAACATAAAATCCGTGTTTTGATTTTCTCTACAACTTTCGTCTGAAACATTTCTCATTCTAAGCAGAATTCAGCGAGATATTTGTAAATGTACACAGGTCTTCATGAAAAGTAACCGTGATTCTTGTCAGATTTTAATGAAACTTCAGTTTTCCCGACAGATTTTCGAAAAGTACTCGAATACGAAATTTCATGAAAATCCGTCCAATGGAAGCGGAGTTGTTCCATGCAGACGGACGGACAGGCATACAGACGTGACGATGCTAACAGTCGCTTTTCACAGTTTTGCGCACGCGCCTAGAAATCGCTGCTCTGGTTCAGACTAACACTGGGGACGAGGAGAAATCACTGTTAAAATATGATCACTTTTTTAATACCAGGAACTGGGCGTACGAAAATACGCACCTTCCCTTTACCTTTTAAAGCCTAGCGGTAACTTTACATACGACCATGTTTAACATTAAAAAATTCTACGTGGTGCCCACATTGCGTTTATATGTTTTGTACGGATCTCAGAACAAACAGCAACTTCTGCCTTATAAAACATTAAGGGACTGGTTTTTATAACCGAAGCGGAGAGTGTTTACAGCGCGGTACGCACTGAGTCCTTATATAAAACAAATACGGTTCGGTTTGAACGGGTTATTCAATTCAACTTACACCCCTCAGCCTCTGACAGTAATCACAGACAAGTATGGGACGTAAATATTCGTTCATTCTGCAATATCTTACGACAGGGTCATAGCCTCTTCCACCGGACGAATAATTTCCATTCATATGGCAACAAACATTAATAATCAACTACGCATCTCACACACTAAGACTAGTGAACTCCCACATGAGTGTCCTTGGATATCAGAGTGGGCGATGGTTTCTGTAACATATCACTTCTTGGCGGCAATGCAAGTCACTTCCGCTCGTTCGGTACCTTCCAAAGGTCTGGAGGCACTGAAAAGCAAACAGCAACACCCAATAACCAGCCCACCACTTGACAGCCACACCAAAGCACTTGACCTGAAGGTTCAATTCTTTGAGGAAGACGAAACGACATTCAGAGTCTCGTCTCAAATTTTAGCCATATTCTATACTTCGTATGTCACAAAGAAGGCAGTTTCTTTTTACCAAAGAAGTTCCATATAACTAATGAAAATCCTTGAAATGTATATGCATAATAACCATTCTGTAACATACTACAAACTGCATGCTGTCTACAGTTGACTCCCTGATGATGACCGTATACCGCAGTCGAAACATGTTGTAGATTGTGTAAACAAAGCGCAGTAGTTGGTGTAAAATAAAATTCTTGAAATACAGCTCTTGTACAAGCATGTATTACCTTTTTGGGGGGAACTGTTAAGTTTCTTTGGAAAGGGAAACCGATTTTAATCATTTTCATTAATACTAGTACAATCAATGATTTATTAAGATCAGATCAACAAATTAACGGCGAACGCGCCTCAATGTTATGTTTATAGCGCACTGCCTGTCTTGTTAATTTCCCTGCAAGTGGCTCAGACTACTACGTGATACAAACTACTATGAAACCTTGTCAGGGCCCGTTCTTCTACATATGGCTACAGTAAACGAGCAGTCTGCATGGCGAAGATACGGAGTGCAAGGTGGCCTATTGTCAGACTGTTATATACTTTATGTCTAGTTCGTATCAGTTTACTTTAACCTTTTAAAGCCTAGCGGTAACTTTACGTACCACCAGGTTTAATATTAAAAAATTCTACGTGGTGCCCACATTGCGTTTACGTGTTTTGTACGGATCTCAGAACAAACAGCAACTTTTGTCTTATAAAACATTAAGAGATTGGTTTTTATAACCGAAGTGGAGAGTGTTTACAGCGCGGTACGCACTGAGTCCTTATATAAAACAGATACGCTTCGTCTTTAAAGGGTTAATATTTCCTATTAACATCTTAGTTAACTGCCATCCGTACGTACCTCATATGACTCATTATTTCTTACAGAGACCCTGATCAAGTAACGCCTGGAAACTCGGCCGCTCTATAATACAAACTAACCTGCAATATGCATTCTATGTCTGTTTAATGCCAATAGGAACACGAACATTGCTGCAGCAGACGAGCGCACTGTACACAGTCCTAACGAAGATTTAGGCCGCCTGTCCAGTAGGATCATCAAATTCGCACCTAAGTCCTCAACGTGTCCGTAGAATATTTTAAGAATACGATTTAAACATTTCGAGTAAAATCATATTACTACAATCATCATCAATAAAACTGTCATTATCATTTTCACCCTGGCATTTACTAATTATCTACCTAGAATCTTTGCTAGAGAATGAAAGTGCTCTCAAAAATGAAATCTATCCGTTACTACATATACTACGCTAATAATTACCTAGTACTGGTTTCAACAAGTGTGGTTTAGCTTATAAGTTTTATCATTTTAGTGTATATGTGGACTTTTACACCATATTGTTACCTAACAATTTGAATATAAGGCTTGAATGTAACAAGTGCCTTTTGAGATCTCTAAGGCCATAAACATTCTTACACCAATTCTTGTACGTAGGCCTGATGATGATCTTCTACGGCCGAAACATGTAGCCTAATTCCACAATAATTTGTTAATACAATCTATAAGTCGTGAAGACTGGTTCTCATTTCACATTGTATAATCTATCCGTTCATTTACCTTCATGGTAAAACATTTACTCCGAAATATCGTCTTTGTTGTATGTTTAATGCAGCCGAAAGGTTCTTACGTACAAAAAGCAAAGGAGAAGGAAAAAAATTAAGTCAACATCATGCAAGTCTCTCTACTTACACGTTAAAACACAAATCTCGTTTTAACGAACCACAAATAGAAAACTGCTTCAGACTATTTACACACTTGTTATACAGACACAGTAACAATTCATCATCTTTATGTCACATATCTGCGTATTTTTAACAGCTGTCACACAACGTACTTTAACGTACTATGCTTGTTTGTTACGGGCAGACACCTACCTATTTTGTTGTTAACTTTTACACGTGGCATAACCATTAAGACAAAGAAATATGAATGCCACGTCAGTGACAAACCAACAACAACAAAACTCAGTAATAATGTCTACAACATGACGTAAAACTAATCAGTTAATTTTATTTTCTCAACATAAGCTGTTACGCATGCTACATAACCAATCAAACTTTTTTACGTATGTCCCTGTTGTGCCAGCCACGTGATGGTAGCACGTGCACTTGATGTCCTGTCAAGTGCAACTTCAAGGCGGAACACAGACAAAAGCCGACTGGTGCCAATCCGGACTGCACAGGCGATGGTCCAACGTTTCCCAATAGAAAATGTGCAGCCAGGTCCGTGTCTGCTGTGCCGTTGAGTGGCCGGGCACTGTCCCGGAGGAGAATCGCACCATCACTGAGAAGACCAGAACACTCTGTGTGTCCACACAAGGCGTGCAACTTCTCGGACTTCCAAGCGAGAACAGCTTTCCGTAGCTGTGTTCCTTTCGCGCATATGCCTCAAATAACACAACCGCGAACACCAGAGACCTCTGTCGCATAGAACAGAACTCAAAATTTCAACGAGTTCGGCATATCGAATAACAGAACTTGTACGCGCCTTCTGATCCACCCTCGTAGATTATTTTCCTGGTACCTAGTGGTATAATTCACTCAAAAATTCAATGTCATCCACAAAGAGCAAACATTGACGTGTTACACTGGATTTCAATTCCTCCAAATTTTCTTCGACCTTACTAATGACGTAATGCAAAAGCGTAGCTTCGGGGGTGCAAGGGGGGAATGCCCCTCCAATACTTTTTCTACATAAAAATAGACTTTTTGGATACCGAGTTGAAAAATGGCAAATAAAAAATATAAATATTTTCTAAACAATTATTTGGGTGATGTAAAGACGAAAAAAAGAAAAATCTGCGTTTTATGAGGCGTAGAACAGAGGAACCTGAGTCACGCGTTTACAAAGAAAGACAGGCACTGTTAACTCTCTGTTCTTTTACTAAGATCATTGTATATTAACCCTTTAAAGACGGACCGTATCTGTTTTATATAAGGACTCAGTGCGTACCGCGCTGTAAACACTCTCCACTTCGGTTACAAAAACCAATCTCTTAATGTTTTATAAGGCAAAAGTTGCTGTTTGTTCTGAGATCCGTACAAAACACATAAACGCAATGTGGGCACCACGTAGAATTTTTTAATGTTAAACTTGGTAGTATGTAAAGTTACCGCTAGGCTTTAAAAGGTTAAGGACTGGTTCAAGCGAAACTTCCCCATCTTTCCAACTTGACTCCTTTGTAAATTAAAGCTCCTAATATCCACGAGCGACTTTGTTCCCCCAGTGCTATTTGCCAAGTTACGCCTATGACGTATTCCATAGCAAAACTGGAAAGCAATGACAAAACTCCAGGCTCCTGTTCCAGACCTTTCTTTGTACGAAACGCCACCGAATATAAGGTACGGAAAGAAGACCTTTGGTGAGTCAAAGTACCCTTGACTAAAACAGGAGTTGATGATACATTAACCGTGCCGTTGTAGCATGCGCCTATGTACACAATTACACGGAATATCAAGAATATTTTTAATTTATTTGGGCCCTGTCGAAGTGGGCGATCCCATACACCTAGGGGTATCTTCTAGAGCCAAGATTTCACAAACATCACAAAGAATCAATGCCCACAACGTAAATGTGACTCCGTACATTAATGAATTAATGCTTAGTTCTGCGTTCGTGAACTGTGCATTAGCTAACGACGATGTCAGTGCTAACAGCACATGGACATACACGTAACTCGAAAAATGTACAGCTAGGAATTATGTGCCCTTATCGCCGACAGATGGCACAGACGCTTCTATAGAAAGTAAGGGCTCACACGCCCGAACAATTAGCAGTTTCTTATTACACTCGTACAATGACGACTGCAGTGCACATTACTGTCTAACTGACAGACTTCACTACAGCTACACATAACGTCACGATGCTCCAGCAGCTCCACCTGCATTAGTTCTACATGCCCACTGACTTAGAAACATAATTAAACCGAATCCGTTTGACCGATGAGCATTTAAAGTACTGCCTTCACTTGTGCTTAAGTAATTACGAGTCCTCTATAAGTAAGTTATCGTAAGATATGCAGCGTCATGCATCAACTTCGGCATAGGACAGTTAATGAAAAACACCTTTTCATTACGGTGAACTGTTTGAGTTTGAAAAGATCAATTTTTAATAAATAAAACAAATGCACTTTTATATGTTTGATGTTATCATGCCAATTTACGGTTCTTTGCCTAGTTCACACCTAATATTAATACATTACGTACTATGGTAATCGCGAAAGGTTTTCTGTCTTTAGACTAGATCACCGAGTCGAAAAGTCTGGCGACGTATGACATACGTGGTAAAAATGGTTGGCGATTTTACCAAATTTTTGGGTTACACTTGCTGGCCTAAATAATCTTCTCAGATTAACCCTTTAAAGCCTAGCAGTAACTTTACATACGACCAGGTTTAACATTAAAAAATTCTACGTGGTGCCCACATTGCGTTTATGTGTTTTGTACGGATCTCAGAACAATCAGCAACTTTTGCCTTATAAAACATTAAGAGACTGGTTTTTATAACCGAGGTGGAGAGTGTTTACAGCGCGGTACGCACTGAGCCCTTATATAAAACACACACGTTTCGTCTTTAAAGGGTTAAAGGAACGAAACTGCATTGACTGTAAACAGATCCCAAGAAATAATAACAA
Organism: Coptotermes formosanus; assembly: GCA_013340265.1. Taxonomy (NCBI): domain Eukaryota; kingdom Metazoa; phylum Arthropoda; class Insecta; order Blattodea; family Rhinotermitidae; genus Coptotermes; species Coptotermes formosanus. The sequence goes on from BLKM01002298.1 coordinate 2,488,242, forward strand.
ATACTTTTCGCTCTTTGTTATCTCTGAAATACTCGTTTTACGTTGTTATTCGTTTTATGATTGTTTTATTCTTTGTATGTTTTCATTCTATTTTGTGTGTTTTGTGTATTGTTTCTCCTTATGTATATAGTTGTTTCTTTTCTATTTGTGTATAGTGTATGGACCACTGCCACCGGGTGAAAACCCAATTGCAGTTAATAAATATCATATCATGAAAATGTAATCTGCTAGCTACTTCATAAAATCCCCCCCCCCCTGCTTCCAGGATCTCGCAGTCACGTCAAATAATCCTCTTCGTCCTCACACACCCAGTATCCAGTATACTGAAGTCCTGAGTAGGATTGTCTTGCAGTAGTGACGTGTGAATAACAGTTACAGAACCTAACCTAACCTCTCCAACCTCGTGCTCTGCCACTTGCCAACCCGCTACTCCGTCACGACCGTGAGTGCATTTGAAACTGCAGCAAGCAAAGAACTAGGAAACAAGGTACGAGGGAATTCCCCAGGAAGTCGTTGAGTTTTATGGCACCCTATGGTGGTAAAAAGTACATACATATTGTAGGTGACAGTCCTGCCGCCTGTACGTCACGCATTGCACGGCGCAGTAAGAGTAATTTGGGGTCCCGACGGACTCTATACGCATTGTTCTTCGGAGCAGTGTTCAATCTCGTAACGTGGAAACATTTACCATTCTCTCTGTGTCACGTCACCAATACATTTCATCGTCTTATAGTTTCGGAAATTTATCAGACATAAATGCAGTGCAATTTGCTATTTTCGAGACTGTGGCACGTTTCATACGCCTAACCCTTTTATCAAAAAGCACATACACACTTGCAATATAGGTCGAAATTCAGGAACAAAAATCAAATGAAAGAGTTTCAAGTGTTTGCAGCAGTTTCGGCAGGAGGAATTCTTGGTAATGTGCAGCTCAGAATGATTGGACAGTTGATCACGTTAACAGAACTAGTAACGACGCACACAACAAGGAATTCTTGGTAATGTGCAGCTCAGAATGATTGGACAGTTGATCACGTTAACAGAACTAGTAACGACGCACACAACAAGGAATTAAACTCGCTAGGAGGTCGGAGTTCGGAGAAAATATAATCTTGACGGAAGTTCCTTCCTTCCCAATGGGCATATTCAAAAGACGAATCACAAGGCAGTTACAGATCTGAACTGGCACCACGTTTGTAACCACGAACACTAGATTACAGTTTTTTCCCTCGATAATCTAATTAACATTTTAAAGCCTAGCGGTAACTTTACGTACCACCAGGTTTAACATTAAAAAATTCTACGTGGTGCCCACATTGCGTTTATGTGTTTTGTACGGATCTCAGAACAAACAGCAACTTTTGCTTTATAAAACATTAAGAGACTGGTTTTTATAACCGAAGTGGAGAGTGTTTACAGCGCGGTACGCACTGAGTCCTTATATAAAACAGATACGTTCCGTCTTTAAAGGGTTAAAGAAGATAATAATGGAGTCCTAAATTTTAATCTGGATTTTACTTTTCTTTCGTTAATTCTTATAAATATGTCCCTTGCACAAGCGCAGTATCTTAGGCTGAAAGAAAGTCAACTTACGTGTAAGTGTCCACCTCCTGATGAAGGCTCGGATGTTTCTAAGCATTCCTGTCTGCTGCTGTGTGAAAACAGACTTTGAGATGATACGATTCGCAGCCCTCAAAAACCTTTAATATGTCCTGACTAACACACATCTACAAGAAAATGTCCTACTTACAAGGATGAATAATTCTTTAACCCGACTGCCAAGTGCTGGACGCAGGAGGATTGTGCGTATTAAGTAGCTAAGAGCGTTCAGTTTCGCTTCTTGAATTCTGTTTATAATCCACAAGATTTAATTTGTGTAATCCGATAAGCTAGTTTAGGCCAGAAAACCTATCTGGAAAAGCTCAAAAAATAGCCAACCATTTTTTACCATGCACAGTGAAGCTGAAAAAACATAGCATTTTACAGTAGAAGTCTTGCAAGCTCATTCAATGCTGTCAGAAAAACAGGAAGTCACAGCTCTACTGTTCAGAGTGACCGTCACATTGTAACCGTTCTCAGAGAGTTGCATCCGGCAGACGTTATGTCGGTCTGCGTTGAATGGTGACAGCTGGGCTCCTACACATGGAAATCGCCGAGTTACTGTCTTGTAGGCGTTTGTTTCGGAGTTGTGGAGCATACATTCTGGGTGAGGAAGATACGGTACCAGCAGTGTAATTAGTAGAGAAAACTTCCTATGAGCATTACTCTGCGCCTAGTGACGTGGTGAGCCAACTTCCTTCCAGGAAACATGACTGCAACATTCTCAGAAGAAGGCGAACCTCTAGACCTTTCTGCAGGCACGTATAAACTGTCCCGACGCATTATCACAGAGTGACGTGTGAACCCATTATTCAGGCGTGGAGCCTGTCCTCTCTGCCCCCCTGTTTCCAGCGTCCCTGACATTTAACAGAGGTCGTTAAAACTTTGTAGCCGTAATTACTTTTTGGACACATTACTTCGTACTTAAAGGCCCCGCGTCTTTTTGCGAGTCCGTACGTGCTCTGAATGGACGTTAAGAACGCTCCCGACACCTCCCGCGGCGCTGTGATTCATGTCGTCATTGCGTGTACCTTTACGTCACGACTAAGACAGCATAACAGGAAAAGACCTTGCAGAAACAATAACCATTCCCATTCAAATAAGGGCACTGGAGCAAGAAAGACGCCGAGTCTATACGATGCTAAAAGTTAGTCCGTCCCGCTGCCTGCCGTCTCCAAGTTTCTGAAGAAACGCAGGGCTGCGTAAGTGTTGTGTATGACGACGATAGAACTTAGCCCATAGCAATAATAGGCCTTCCCTCACATTGTTTCCCAGATATACATCTCCTTTATTTCCGTTAATACGATGCGTCTATTATTTGTAATTTGATTACAGGTTTCAATAAAATGGAGTGAGGATAGAAGAAACGAGACAAGCCAGTGCGTGTTACGACTGACTGTCCTTCAATAAATTCAAGTAACATGAACTACATCTCACATACAAGCTAAGGGGTGTAAAATGTATAAAATAATGATAAAGTCATGCCATAATACAGGGTATACACAAAAGAATGGTGCGGTTTCAAAAGTTAACAAGAAATTTATTTCTCACCTTACACGGGCACAACGTACACCGTCAGCAGCGGCAACTGTCCAAGTTTCTCATGCATTAATCACAGTCCTTCAATGTGCGCACCCTGGGTCACACGACGCACATCCACACGGTAATCAAATTCATCCCGGACTCGGTGTAGCATGTCCGCTGTAATGGTCTGCAGTGCGTGCGTTATCCGATCACGAAGTTCCTTAAGGGACATGGGCAATGGTGGTACGTAAACGCTGTCTTTAACGCTGTTTACGTACCACCATTGCCCATCTCCCTCAAGGAACTTCGTGATCGGATAACGCATGCACTGCAGACCATTACAGCGGACATGCTACACCGAGTCCGGGATGAATTTGATTACCGTGTGGATGTGCGTCGTGTGACCCAGGGTGCGCACATTGAAGGACTGTGATTAATGCATGAGAAACTTGGACAGTTGCCGCTGCTGACGGTGTACGTTGTGCCCGTGTAAGGTGAGAAATAAATTTCTTGTTAACTTCTGAAACCGCACCATTCTTTTGTGTATACCCTGTATTTTCACAAGCATCTAAACTGCGTAACGCGGAACACTGGGATGGATAGTTTCAGTGCAACTAGGCGCTACGCCCCTGAGCTTCATCTGAATCGGAAGAGAACTCAGGACTCCTTGAGGGAGTGCAGTAGTAGATAATAAAATTATTTTCGTATCCAATGAAATATTAATTTGCAGTGATAATAAACACAGTCTGACACACCACTGTTTCTATTTATTTGCACACTATACCTTCTGTTCGAGTTGTGCCAATATACTACATGTTTCGGCTCGGCCGAACCATCATCAGGTACATGTATAAATGTTAAAAACACAGATCTGTAATAGAAACACGTAGTATATTGGCACAGCTAGAACGGATGGTATAGTGCGCAAATAAACGGAAACAGTGGTGTGTCAGACTGTGTTTATTATCACTGTAATTGAAACAACACACCGGGATGACCCAAGTAAAGGCCATTAACCTTTTAAAGCCTAGCGGTAACTTTACACACCACAAGGCTTAACATTAAAAAATTCTACGTGGTGCCCACATTGCGTTTGTGTGTTTTGTACGGATCTCAGAACAAACAGCAACTTTTGCCTTATAAAACATTAAGAGATTGGTTTTTATAACCGAAGTGGAGAGTGTTTACAGCGCGGTACGCACTGAGTCCTTATATAAAACAGATACGCTTCGTCTTTAAAGGGTTAATTTGCTGTACTACGACTCAAAGGCTCTGCTGCCTACGGACAGTAGGCAGTCATTCACCGTCATCACAAAATTAAAGCAGCGTAGAGTTTCCAATACGCCTGAGCAGCTCGTCGCTAAGCTGCGGGTGCAGGTGAGACCTGGAGGTAAAGCTCCGGACTTCGGCTCCGTAGACGGAGGTGGGTGGTCATATAAAATCAACTCATTTTGCTGTGTAGCTGTTGACTGTAATCAAAATCGCGAAGAAATCAGCGCGACTTTAAATCCCATGCTGGCGTCATAACTTAGTAATAGAGTCGTGTATGGCAGAAATAACGAACACCAGGAAGAAACTTCGCCAGCTTCCGAGGCGTCAATATCAAACTCGAACAAATTTCATAAGTGAGGAAATATTTTGGAGAAATCTGGTGTGATCTAAATAAATATTAAATAACAACAAAAATGTGCCTGCATAGCTTTATCAACAATAAACAGCATATGAATCTACATAAATTTAACACAGAAAGTGTCAGACCTACGAACCAAGAAGGAAGAGATCCGCTGGATATGATTTTGTATGTTAGAAATAAGAGTTGTGTGTCCAAATTGTTGAGAGACATTAGTTTACATAGGAGGATAATAATAAAACGAATCCTTCAGAAATACACGTAGTATGTTGCGAAATCGAATCGGATAGAGGTCGCTCAAGACACGGTTCAAGAGCTGGTTCTGTGACACCGTAAACATAAACTTGTACTTGTGACGATGAATAAACATGTGTGCTGAAAATACATACAGTGATAATGGAGTTTGTTCTAAAACACAATGCGAAATTTAATTCTAAAACCCTCTGCAAGACTGCAACTCTCTTATTAGGAGGAAAATTACTACCTTACGAGATAATGTAATATCATTTAAACTCTCTTATTACAAAGCCGAGCCTGAAAGTCAACAAACAACAGGATTGCACAACGTCTGGAAGCATCTGTTGTGACAAATAACCAGGAGTGTCGTTCAGGCTGCGCAAGACACGACAGAATCAAAGCCAGAGGCGGGAAAATAAACTTTATAATAAAATAAAACCGATTTTATATATGAACTGAAATGTTGTTATGGTGCGTATTGATTACTGTAACCCTTTAAACCCCAGTGGTTACTTCATGCACCACCGGGTTCAACATTAAAAAATACCACACTCTGCAAAAAGAGGGTATTTTTGTGTTTTATGTTGATGTGAGAACAAACAACAACGATTTACCCGAACAGTATTTTCATATCACTGGTTTTTATAATTGAGACTTGTTGTGTTTACTGGGCGGTCCGAACTGGATCTTCAAATAAAATTCTGTTCAATTTCCGTCTTTAAAGGATCGGTTATCTGGCACTAAAATTATTTAGTTTCAGAGTCCAAGTATGGATCTTACATGTGCTGATCCTATATTTACAACGACGCAACGGGGAGTCTTCTGAAATCAGACGCTTAGAGACTGGGATTGATTCAGCCTTACACGCCTGCTCATTTTCACTCAAACCGTAAAAAACTAGGAAAGGTGATAATGCCTAATTATTATCACCCAGTGAACAGAGGGAATGAATATGAAGAGCACACATCTTGGTGTTTCCAAGTCCAGGTTATGAGAACAACAAATGCGAAGAAACACAGCCTGAGATTGGTTTCGTTTACATGATCACCCTAACAATGGGTGCATACTACAAATTATGTACACATTATGGATCACACATTTATGTAATTTTCGCAACCATCCCGTTATTTCCTCTCCCTTAGGATCTCTCACTTCACGTCCACAATTTGCCAACTATTTCCAGCTTTATGACACGTAAATTAACTTACTAAACTACGAAAAAAAACAAGATTGAACTGCTCGATTCCATTAATTAGTGTAACTTTATCAAGTGAACACAGTTTGTGCTTTTCTTTGTTCCCCTCCTGCGTATCAGCTTTCCTGGAAATTTCAAGCCTCCTGTTACTTTCAACATGACTTTGACCCAATGACCCAATATCATCATATTCCTACCGCGGTAATTTCTCAACCAGATGCTTCTCTCTTACTAAGGGATACGCTACCAATTCCTCTCAACAAGGTCCTACACAATCTCTTCCGTGTTTAATGCCTCTTACTAAAACCCCGGTGATTTGTTTTTGTGGAATATGAATGCGCTGGACCACGACATATCTGGGTCAACAGAGAAGGATAGCTGCCAGGATGATGTTTCTTGTAAATCCTTTAACACCATCAGTAACAGAAAAGTGACTATCGCTTTTAAAAACACTGCAGTGTTTTTCGTCACAATACACTGTAAAACAGTACAGAGTGAATGAATGACAGCAACGTTGTAAGGGGAAAAATATCATATTATTATAATGGGGTGGCATGTCTGTGATGTAGTAAATCAGCAAGGCATTTCGGAGGTCGATTCTGTTTCCGTCTTCAGGTATCTGGCTGTCATTAGACATCTGCTGACAGTTTGTAGTACTATACTGTCAATTCTAATATTAATACAGCCCATCCCGGTGGCTATGCTGTCTAAGACGCAGGTCTGCAGCCTCTCGATTACTGGGTTCGCGAGTTCGAATCTCGCTGAGGACATTGATGTTCGTCTCTTGTGTTTGCTGTGTAGGTGGCGGCCTCTGTAACGAGCTGATCAGTCGTCCAGAGGAGTCCTACAGGGTGTGTGGGTCTAACTGTGTATGACATACAAACCTCAACAATGAGGCGGCCTAGGCGCCAGTTGGGTTCATTCAGGAACGGTACTGCGTGACAATGCGCACAGTATGGCTGTTCCTTTCTTATCCAAATATTCACAGTTTTAACGAGCAGGCATATTATAACTTCAATCCGAATTTTCGAAGGAAGAACAAATACAGAACAGCCCGGTTATAATGACATCGGTTTATACAACACCTCGCCTGTAGAGTCAGATTTTGCCTGGTACGAATTTATTCGTCACCGTTAACCATAACATTATACTCCTTGGTTATAACAACGCCCGTTTATAACGATACAAAATATTCAGTCCCTTTCATGACGTTATAAGTGAGTTCGACTGTAGCCTATATTATATTAAGCGAACACACAGCACCTTATAAACCCCTTTTCGCCGTCAGTCTCCTTTATCTGTTTGTTTCCGAACAATTATTTCAGTTTATGGACAAAGTAGTACATCAGCCATATGCGACCACGTGTGGTAACGTTCTACCCGGGAATTTGTCTAGGGAGAATAAAGGCGATTAGACAAAGTCTCAGGATAACGAAAAAGACAAACGCACCGCTCTGCCTTTGCGTAACCAACAACTACCACAGCGTCTTGGGTTCCACCCGGGTTACCGAAAATGAAGAGACTGCACTATTACCCGTCTGCTGCCAGACAGTTACTTGGTTGGTCTGACAGTCAGTGACAGGCGACTGCCTCTCCTATTTCGTCTTTGACAAGACCTGAATCAGTCGGCAGCAAATTACCTCTGCGCAAAAACATACCTTGTCGAAACTTTATTTGACGACAAGGGACAGTTTAAGTCAATACTACGACAGAGAGGGTCGGTGAGTGGGTGGGGAAGTGACGTTACCGGAACAGACCCCCCACACACACAGTCCTTCCATTGTTCTTAATATAAAGTTAAACTCCAATACACAACCTCCCTATACACCACCATCCTAACTTAGCACCCATTAAAGTGTGTTAACCCTTTAAAGACGAAACGTATCTGTTTTATATAAGGACTCAGTGCGTACCGCGCTGTAAACACTCTCCACTTCGGTTATAAAAACCAATCTCTTAATGTTTTATAAGGCAAAAGTTGCTGTTTGTTCTGAGATCCGTACAAAACACATAAACGCAATGTGGGCACCACGTAGAATTTTTTAATGTTAAACCTGGTTGTACGTAAAGTTACCGCTATGCTTTAAAAGGTTAACAGAAGTACTCCCTTGTGCAGTACTTCCATATAACGTCACCATCGAAATTTCGTCACAAATTGCGGTGAAAAAATCAGTGGCGCTATATCGTGGTGTGACAGTCCTTCAGTCGACGAGTCTCGCCTTTCTACAGGAGATGTTGCTAGTTTTGCGGACTAAATATGACTGCTATCCGTAATTTATTCACAAAGCTAATAACGTGCTCTTTGGAGCCTAGGGTGTTTTTATTTCCTGCTTGACCGATAAGCGCTGGCCCAACTCTGCGCCCGACATCCCGCCAGCGTCGCGTCGTACGCCACGTGTTGGGGAGGTTTAACAGTCGACGACGGGAGCTAGACAAACGATCGCAGTGATAACGTTTAGAAAGTCCAATAAAAACTCATTAGAGCGTCGGGTCGGCGCTTATCGGTCAAATAGGAAAAAATCATCCTATACTTCCGTATTCTGATGCTACAGGGTGTGTTTGTTATCTTGAAATGGCGAAGGCAAATCCACGGTACTGAGCATTCCACGCAGATGGGTCGGAATCTTTATGTTAAACACGCATTCGTGCTGCAGTGTTGCACATTGTGTTCTACCGCTCATTTTTGTGTCAGGTGTGGTGAATGAGACGCATGTCTGTATCGTAGTGTACGGGGTATTCGTACTTGGATGTGCACGTTCCATTGTTAGTCAGATGTTTTTAGAATTGGTAGTAGAGAGTTACAGCCATGTGGATCACAGGAACAAGGGTGGGGGTTTTGTTTAGTTCGCCTCTCAAACATCAAGAAATCGGGTATACACCGTACATAAACAGACTTACTTCTTTTAAAGCCTAGCGGTAACTTTACGTACCACCAGGTTTAACATTAAAAAATTCTACGTGGTGCCCACATTGCGTTTATGTGTTTTGTACGGATCTCAGAACAAACAGCAACTTTTGCCTTATAAAACATTAAGAGACTGGTTTTTATAACCGAAGTGGAGAGTGTTTACAGCGCGGTACGCACTGAGTCCTTATATAAAACATATACCCTTCGTCTTTAAAGGGTTAACGTTCCCTTTCCCTCTCTACCTGTGTCTCACTCTAACGTACTTAACACGAAAATTACCGCAACTTTTAAAAGCATAAGGCGAAAACCATTTTTTAAAATCTTTACAACCAAGACACAATAAAGAGGTGTTCCCTTCATGTAATCATGGATACCAAACGCAGAGTTCCGTCCGCTGTGTTCACACTATACGTTGTTTTCTAGCAAATACGTACGATTCGCGTCTGATCACGTTTTATACTGTAAATACTTCGGACCACACACGTGTAAACAGTGTTTGTATGTTACATGTAGACCAAACGCGGGCAAAATAGCGCGAGCACTATTGGAATTACTCCTGACAGCAGCCACACTCTCCGTATCACATTCTATGCGCTTTTCTGCAAAGTTCCAAGCACTAAAAGGAACAAAATGTACCCAAACGACTGTCCGTAATAACTCGTCCTGAAAGCACAGCGTTTATACGTTCCAAAATATTTTCGGTTTCAATAATGAGACTGTTCTAGTACATTAACCCTTTAAAGACGAAGCGTATCTGTTTTATATAAGGACTCAGTGCGTACCGCGCTGTAAACACTCTCCACTTCGGTTATAAAAACCAGTCTCTTAATGTTTTGTAAGGCAAAAGTTGCTGTTTGTTCTGAGACCCGTACAAAACACATAAACGTAATGTGGGCACCACGTAGAATTTTTTAATGTTAAACCTGGTCGTATGTAAAGTTACCGCTAGGCTTTACAAGGTTAACATACCGCCCTTTTAGGATATGTCGAAAAAGCGAGCCCGAAAACACATCGAAACTTGTTGTCCCCTTATATGTCCGAAATTCGTAAATATGCATAACGTTCATGGAGACAGCTAGACGGGTAACGTTCGCGTTATAACATGATATGATGGCGGAGCGGGGGATACAGGTGTAGCTCTACCCATTCATAACCTCGCTGCTAGATGGAGGTGGGTCGTCAAATCCACGCCCCGGCCGCTTTACCCCTAGGAAAAAGACCCAGGCTGGATAGGCCTCGGGAACGGCTTGGACGGGTGCGGAAAGTCTCGCCCCACAACGTGGTTCATCTGTAGCATGTTCAGTAGTAACAGAGCCACGTCTATCGAAACGTTTAGTTAAATGCTTTAAATAGAGTTTAATGAGGCGAAATCGACAGTTTAAATTAACCTTTTAAAGTCTAGCGGTAACTTTACGTACCACCAGGTTTAACATTAAAAATTCTACGTAGTGCCCACATTGCGTTTATGTGTTTTGTACGGATCTCAGAACAAACAGCGACTTTTGCCTTATAAAACATTAAGACATTGGTTTTTATAACCGAAGTGGAGAGTGTTTACAGCGCGGTACGCACTGAGTCCTTATATAAAACAGATACGCTTCGTCTTTAAAGGGTTAAGCATATTTCCACAACTAGCTGATAGCAATTTAACTGGTAACACCGCCACATCCACGTCACCTGTGATTACGCATTCTGTATATCAGACCTACCTGTAGATGAGTGGTCAGCTTCACGCTTCGGTAGCTTTATCCCCAGAAGGAAGACGTTCTGACACCCTCAGTCCTCCCTCCCTGGAGGAGTTACAAACCCTCGTCTCTAAATTAAGGGAAGTACAACGCAGGCACACAGCCCACGGAAAGCACCCGAACAGGCCAATGGATGATGTAGAGGCCCATGAACGGTACAATTGATGAAAGAGTTTTCTAAAGCCCGCTGCAGGAGATCAAATTTCAATCACTGGCGGAATTTGCAGCTCACCGTGCTTTCAAAGCCTCATAAAATTCCTTTTTTATGTACTCGCGCTGGTATTATGAAGCTCGGACTATCTACTGCAGTAGGAGGTAATCACATACCAGTTGTACTACGATTTAACTCTATTGGCTTTGAAAACATCAAACGTCCAGCTGGTGAGAGAGTGTGGCTGAGTAAACGAAAAACCGGTCATAGTTTCTGTCAGTTGGTGAATAACGCAGAGCCACAACGATACAACGTACCGTTTGTTCGTAGCCAATATAAGTGGTAGTGGGACAAAAATTATGATCGCTCGTACAGAAATTTATATAGCCGTTCTGTGTCCACACTACGCTCGAAGTTAGATGTCTACGACAAGTGTTGTAATGGCCTTTTATCGTTTGCTGCAACGACGCCGGGCCAACGTGATAGACTGTGCTGCTGTGAGGAACGAAATTCAGGGCCAGGCGCAGTGAAATCATTTTTGGAATTTATGATTTATGTCCGTAAAGCATTTCAGATGAGAAATTTAAGAAACGGTCATCTAAAAGATAACCTTTTGTCAGTTTCTGTAATAACACGAAAGACACTACTTTTTGTTACTAGCATAAGATATCAGTGGTGAGGACAAAACTGTCAGTGTTCGCCCAGAAATGATTAACAGTGTTTACAAGCTGTGTAATTTGAACGTAACGCGGAGGCAGCACAATGTATCGCGTTCACAGTACTATAGGCAGCCTGTTACTTCATTAAAATTATCAACATTTGTTCAGGAATTGATATACAATACCGAAAAAATATGATGTGATGATTGGATTCATCGATCCCAGGATATGGGCCGGTGGCGGACATTTGCGAACGCCGTAATGAAAATATTACATCACTCATACCTTGCCTATTACAATGTTACAATTAATACGTCAACTTACGCACTTTTTTTAAGTGGTGAAGGGCCCCGCAGCAGACGCTACGGACGCACCGCAGCCTTGAGGCTTATTGTGCAACCCTATGATGAAGACGAAGATGATGATTATTTTTTGTCCTTTTCCTAGTAATGGAGCACCGGTGGAATGAAACTGACAGGGGAAAACCCAAGTACTCGGAGAAAAACCTGTCCCAGTGCCACTTTGTCCACCATAAATCCCACATGGACTGACCTGGGATCGAACCCGGGCCTCCGCGGTGGGAGGCCGGCGGCACGGCCCAACTTACGCACTAAATAAAATACAATTCATAACAAGTATTCAACTCGTACACGCTTCGGCACCGGGGTCCCATCCTCAGGGGGTTTTAGAAGAAAGGAATATAAGCCCAACACGTTAATCTTGGTATTAAACTATCCACACTGGAATGTTTACAATGTTACAAAAAATAATAACAAAGCGGAAAAGAAACTTCAAGTTCCATAAAAGGGGCAAAATTTGTCGTGACTTACTGAGTGACGTCATGCTACTCAAGGACTCTGTTCCGTGCAGTTAGTCGCACATGAATACCAAACACGCATCTTTGATGCAATGGTCAAATAAAAAAACTACAGCCATGCCTGAATGGCGGTATCTGTGGCCTAGACCTTGGAATAAGGCTGTACATACAGCGATATGTAATAACAATAATCACCAACCAATGCACTAGTGTACCACTTTTATTTAACACTCACTATCCCGACACGTTTCGACGCTTGTCCGCATCATCTTCAGGGGACTGTCACTTTCTTATCACAGGACACTCGTCATATTTAAAAATGGCTAAAATTAATGTCAAGTTGAATGTTGACAGAACTGGTTTCAGTATCAAAAATAATAAGATGTTAACATCTTTAAAGGTTAAAAACTGTTTACACCACACAGTAAACAGAAGAAAACCACGCCACAGTCGCGCAATCGTCTACCATGGGTTGAAGTAGGTTCACATGTGTTCGGCAGTAGTGTTGACTGTTTTTTTGCAGTCGTCTGTAGTGTGCTTTTTGTATCATTCTTGATCAGATACTGTCTGTGCGCTGTCTCTCCCTACAGGGAGATGATTTCTATATTCATAAATTACCGTGACACATTTGAAGACGGGCACTGTGGTAAGGGTAAGCAGACCTACTGTTTAACTACGGAGAGAGAATTCTGCGGACTAACGATTTTCCACCAGTTTACAGCAGCAATATCAAAGTACTGTGAGTGATGTCACATAGCAGTCGGAACATACATAGGAATATCGTGTGTTCATTAGTATTTTTATGGTAACTGTGTGGTTCAAGGGTGATGGCACTAGTACGTAATAACAGCAAAGAAAATAAAGCAAGGAACACTCGTGTTCAAACGCTCCTGACCGAGGCCGAGCATGTAACTCAGTCAGTTTAATATCCCTAACAAGGATGTGGTGTATATTATGAATGATATCACAGTTCGTATCTGCCTACACTATTTCACTCATGTTCTCAACAGATACAACAGTGAATGAAGCGCACGTAAAAGGAACCAGCAAGGAAAAGACTTGTATTTCGTCAGCAGTTTCCGGATGTTAGTTCAAATTAAGTCCTACACACGACATGTGCGTGTGGGCATCGCTCATCCATTCATACCGTACGTCCACACCCAGCGCAAGCTGCAGTGAATCCATCACCCTTAACTTCACCACCCACAGCGAGTCCATCTTTCTTATTAATTACGGTAAATATTAATCATACTCTGCAAAAACCTCCTTCATTATGAATATGAAGACGCGTTTATATCATTCTGCTTTCACGGAAGCAAAGACTTGTGTCCTCTAAGCGTCCATCAGATTACAAGTACGGTACGTTTCATAGGCGTAACTTGGGTGGGTGGGAGGGAGGGGGTAAGGGGGCAAATGCCCCGACCCAATGTCTTTCCAACCTAGGAATTTTTGATTACTGAATTAAATAATGACTGACTGACTGACTAACTAACTAACTAACTAACTAACTAACTAACTCCATGGAGCAGAGGCCTTCTTGGAAGCTAACAGTTTCTAAGCTAGTCAAGAAATTCCCCGTATTTTATGGAACCCGGAGGATCATTGCCGCATTCACAACAGCCCGCCACCCGTCCCTGTCCTGAGCCAGCTCAATCCAGTCCATGCACCCCATCCCACTGCTTGAAGATCCATTTTAATATTATCATCCCATCTACGCCTGGGTCTCCCAAGTGGTCGCCTTCCCTCAGGTCTCCCCACCAAAATCCTGTATGCACCTCTCTTTTCCCCCATAGGTGCTACATGCCCCGCCCATCTCATTTTTCTCGATTTGATTACTCGAATAATATTTGGTGATGAGTACAGGTCATTAACTTCCTCGTTATGTAGTCTTCTCCACTCCCCTGTCGCCTCATCCTTCTTAGACCCAAATATCCCCCTCAGCACCCTATTCTCGAACACCCTCAGTCTTTGTTCCTCCGTCAGTGTGATACGCAAATAAAAAAAAATAAAATGAGAAGCTTGTGTTTTGTGGGACCAATTTTCCCCTCTTTCAGATTTGACTCTTTTGTAAAACAAAGTTCGGAATACCCATGGTCAGTGTTGGGCCCCCCCCCCCCCGGCGCCGCCGAGGGTATTAACCAAGATACGCTTATGGTACGAGTACCTAACTCCACGGAGCAGAATTCTGCGTCACCAGATACTGACACCTCGGCCAGTAAAACAAACCCTTGCTTTTACAGAATACGAACGTTACCACCCTCACAATAGTCCAAACAATTGCGCCAGCCTTGACTCATATGAGTACAGCACCCACCTTCATACCCTCTTTCAGACAAATCTTAACATTACCCTCTCTAGCAAAAAACGTCTAATAATTTATCATTCGTTTGCACACCACTGTTAAGTTGCGCTATACCTTAACCTTTTAAAGCCTAGCGGTAACTTTACATACCGCCAGGTTTAACATTAAAAAATTCTACGTGGTGCCCACATTGCGTTTATGTGTTTTGTACGGATCTCAGAACAAACAGCAACTTTTCCCTTATAAAACATTAAGAGATTGGTTTTTATAACCAAAGTGGAGAGTGTTTACAGCGCGGTACGTACTGAGTCCTTATATAAAACAGATACACTTCGTCTTTAACCTTTTAAAGCCTAGCGGTAACTTTACATAGATCAGGTTTAACATTAAAAAATTCTACGTGGTGCCCACATTGCGTTTATGTGTTTTCTACGGATCTCAGAACAAACAGCAACTTTTGCCTTATAAAACATTACGAGATTGGTTTTTATAACCGAAGTGGAGAGTGTTTACAGCGCGGTACGCACTGAGTCCTTACATAAAACAGATACGCTTCGTCTTTAAAGGGTCTTAAAGTAGCGCTGAATAAGAATTTTATTTCCATCTGTCCTTCATTACCATAATATTAACGCTGACAACAACACTGCAGTTTCAAGGTTATTACAAACATCTACACACATAGCACCTACACACAAAGGCATGTAATAGACGAACACATCCACACACATATTTGCACATATCTCATTTTGAATCATTCTGCTGCCAACAGACGAAGCAAACAATCTTTGCAATATAATTCTTCGGTGCAGAAGGAAAAGATCAAGACCTTGATAGTGATGATGATCGATATTTTGTCTATGGTGTCTGACGAAAACACACGCTTCTAACAGGCCTTGAAAGGGTTTGTGAACCTCAATCGTGTCAGAGAGACAGGATGCTGCTAAGCTGCAACCAACGGTTCCAAAAAATATTTTCCGTTTCAACCTTGACCCCAATATGTCCGAACATCAGGGGTTCCCGACCTTCTCGTGGACGACCAATAGTCAGCAGACACTCTGCATAAATCCACCTCTGATTACTTTGTGCAATATAACTGTACGAGCGATACATGATAGGACACCGGCTAAAAAATCCGGAGTTCGAATTTCGACAGGAAACGGTGGCTTTTCTCCAAAACGTCCAACCGACTCTAGGGCCCCAAAAATCCTCCTATTCAAAGGGTACCGGGTTCTTTTACGGGGGAAAAGCGACCAGAGAGTGAGGTTGACCACTCACCGCCATCTGGTGCCGAGCTACGGAATGGTGGGGTTAAACCTGTAACCCTCCTGTACACAGCACCTTCATGCCGTGAAGGAAATTTTACCCTCTATGTTACAAGGGATATACGAATGCTGACGAAACGGTTTAAATAAGCAAACTACCGTCAAGTGAACAGAGCCAATTTTCCGTCCAAGATTCACAGTCTGGCAATTGTTTTAAGCTTTCTTATGCGTGGAACTGCCCAGTGAAACTGTGATCCATTTTAAGCACATTTTATTCCTTTTTTAAAACATTCAACACCTGGAGTCTAAGTAAATAATCGCGTTAAGTTTCACAGCAAATATCTTATATTAAAAATTATGTAATTTTTAGATCTTAGTACAAAGTGTCTAAATAAAATTTACAGTACAGGCGATAGGGCGGTACGCGGTGTCGCAGTTGGTTGAGCCACTGCGATATTTAATCCTTCTGGGCTTGACTCAGCCTCTAACAGAAATGAGTACCAGGAGTATCTTGTGGGGCGTAAAGGCGGCCGGTGCATTAGGCTGACAACCTTCCCACCTTCATGTGTCGACTGTCTAAAAATTCTGGGAGCCTCAACCTCCAGAGGACCAGTAGAGAGGACAATAACTTGCTCTTCCAGTTACGAAACATTTACGGTTGCGCATCCCTCAATAACGACCAACTCTTTGCAAAAATACGATTTTACATCATAATGGTACTTTCGGTAAACTGACGTTTTGACCCAGAAATAAATCTGTATTAGACTGATATAGAAGCAGGACATTTCAAATTTTTGAAACTAAAAATATCCTTGCTAATATCTCATTTTCAGTCAACCGAAGAAATTAAAAACAAATGCGACAATATGACCCTCGGCAAATGATTCTTGTAGGACTTACTGAATACGTCCCCTCGAAACGTCGGTATCCGACTACCCAGCGACGCAGAGTCTTATCCCTCCAAAAAAGTGATCCTCAGCAACACCTCCCCGACAAACTCACAACCCAACTTCCATAAAATTTTTCCCAGCATGGCAGTGATGTTCGAACGTTTCTTTAAAGCATAAAACGACTACGGATTGTTACACTGGAATGGTGGTCTTCCGCCATACAGGATAAGTTTTTCCGACGTTTCGGAGAAACATGCTAATGAACACCTCCAAATGTACGTGATTACACACATTAGAAGTGAATCACAATATATGAGTCCGGCAAATCGACGCACTTAATCATCGTCATCATCATCACTATCATCATCACGCTTTCCAAGGCCCGTTTCGAACTCAATACAGAAATCCAGAAGTCTCTTTAACCCTTTAAAGTCGAAGCGTATCTGTTTTATATAAGGACTCAGTGCGTACCGCGCCGTAAGCGCTCTCCACTTCTGTTATAAACACCAGTCTCTTAATGTTTTATAAGGCAAAAGTTGCTGTTTGTTCTGAGATCCGTACAAAACACATAAACGCAATGTGGGTACTACGTAGAATTTTTTAATGTTAAACCTGGTGGTACGTAAAGTTACCGCTAGGCTTTAAAAGGTTAATGAGTGTCCCGGGCCCTTTCTCCTGTAGGTTGGTACTTCACAACAGCATGCGGGAGTCTGGATCTTTCCCTTCTACAAGCATATCGTATTATTTCATTTTAAAGTTGCTGATTTTTCCCAAAACGGGCTGTGTTTTTGAAGTTCGATCCAAATACACCTATACTGATCCCTTTTGTGGTCAAACACTTTGCGGTTTTACTGAAACAAACTTTCATCGCTGAGTCTCACACTTCCTTATTCCTGCATTGTACAAGCTGCACCGAACTACCGGAACCCCCAAAATAATTTTGCATTTAAAAAGGTTACATTTAATCATCATAAATCACTGATGCAGCAAACTAAGCAAACTAAGTTAATTAATCAACCTCTAATAACTAAGACTGACGGCTATAATACAGAGACAATATGCAACCATCAATCCCCTACTGCGAAACAATAACAGGAATTGCGTTCGGGAACTGGAGGCGTAATGCCCTAGATGCCAAGTCAGCGCCATCACTAGTCAGACGAACATCCTTTGTGCGATCCTATTTATAAGACGATATCATCTGGTATTAAGTCGTCCACAGAAACGGAAGTACCAGCTTCTGAGAAATGAAACAGATGGCTTTTACCTGACATACAGGCATATAAATCAAAATGGCATCAAGCCTTCTAATAATGCGCCCTACATGCCAAGTTGGCTATTACAGTCTGATGCAGTCATGAGTAAATGTTGTGAGAGACAAAGATGTGATATGGTTTGTCAGAAGACAGACCTATATGCAAAGAACAGGCAACTCAACTGCATTCTCAGACGCATTAGTTTAGTTCATACCTTTCCATTTCTCACGGATACGACGATTATAATATAAAAGGTAGAGATGTGGGTTTATTTAACTCTCACAGCTGCTAAGATTATATAATGTAGGTGGTAGATGAATGGCGGAATGATGCTGACAAGGGAAAAACGCCACACTCGGTGAGGAATCTCTCCCAGTGCCACTTTGTCTACAACAGATCTCACATGGGTTGGCCTGGAATCGGACTCCGGTCTCCGCAGCAGGGCTGTGGAGTCGGAGTCGGAGTCAGAGTCGGAGTCGGTAAAAATGTACCGACTCCGACTCCGACCTTAGTCTAAAATCTTAACTAGATACTCCAACTCCAGAGCCCTGATAGCTACAGTAACCATTAGACTTACACTTAAATAAGTTACAAGTCAAAAAAGTAGCCTGATGATTCACGTGGTGGCGATGAAATGTCTTATAGGTTTACCGTTATTAATACATATTGAGCTTTTATGAAGGAGTCGGAATCGGAGTTTTAAAAATCGAGGATTCGGAGTCGGAGTCAGAGTCGGAGCTTTTGTGTACCCACTCCACAGCCCCACTCCGCAGTAAAAGACCAACAACTAACCACCTGGGCCACGGCAAACTCTGTGTATAAGAAACGCTTGGAAGCTGCAGAAATGAGTCTTATGGGATCCGTATGTGGAATGTGGAGAAGACACAAGCTGAGGAGTTAAAATACTAGAAGAAAATTGGGGCCGGGGGGGGGGGGAGCTGTGTTTACTGTATAAAAGATCACAGTTAATGAAAAAGAATGGAAACTACATATAAACAATGCCACCTCTTAGACATCCACGTCAAGCCCTATTTTACGTACGGACGTGATGGAAAGCGAACACAGGTTCCCCCACGGAAGAGACGGACGCATCTTGGAACGGGTCATTGGTCCGAACCTTGATAGGAGAAAATAAAAGACACATTTATTTCTTCACGTTCTTGTCAATCACACAGTGCTTGTAATCGATGGACTTTAGCACAGGAACAGATTCTGAGGCGAATTGAACTATACAGACGGATTACGTCCAGGAGTTGAAAAACTGATGGTTCAAACTACAGACTACTATAGTCACATGGCAAAGAAAAACGACCGCACTACCCTACCACAGCATACACTGAAAGGATGTGTTCATGAACCTTTTAAAGCCTAGCGGTAACTTTACATACCACCAGGTTTAACATTAAAAAATTCTACGTGGTGCCCACATTGCGTTTATGTGTTTTGTGCGGATCTCAGAACAAACAGCAACTTTTGCCTTATAAAACATTAAGAGACTGGTTTTTATAACCGAAGTGGAGTGTTTACAGCGCGGTACGCGCTGAGCCCTTATATAAAACAGATACGCTTCGTCTTTAAAGGGTTAACTCGGGACACGCAATGTACAGGGCAGTGTTTTCCCAAGCATTTTCCACAGAACACTCGTGTTCCGCGAGATATGAATTGGTGTTCCGTAAAAAACTCGAAAAACAAAAAAAAAACATAGATTTTTTATTAAATCTGAATTTAGCATATTTAATCACAGTTCAAAATACTGTTAATATAATAATTTTTATGAGACCCTTTCATTTGGTTACTAACATATGTCGTTGTACTGGCTTTTATTTGACAAACGCGGGACTACAACATGTATGTGTTCCGTCAGCAGGACCGCAAGAGACCAAGTAGCAGTTTTTACTCCTTGTCACCAAACATAGCGGCAAGGTGGTTGTGAAATGTGTGAAACTGAAATGTGATGAATTGTAGTAAAGTCTTACAAAGCTTTTAAACATATACGTCTTTTAGCGGTTTACGTTCCAGAAATGGGAAATAATGTGGCAAACGCAAGGACAATTTTGGTCTGAAGATGGCAAGGCATAAATGTTATAAAAACACGTACTTGCAGAACCAGCAGTTATAAAATTGCAAGATCTAAGTCTCCGGAACTTTTAAACATGCCATGCTAAAGACAGGTGTTTTTAATAGGTCATAACTGTTGTATACATCTGTCATAAATATTATGACTGCGAATCATCAGTAGAATCAGGTTTCCGAAATCTGAAGGACGGATACGAAACCGATTAATGGCAGAGAACGAAGACAAGAGGGCTCACTGGCGGTGTTCAAAAATGCAACGCAGTATCCACATCCTGAATAGGATTATAAATGAGAAGGATTGAGCCGACGCTACATGCACCATCATGTCCTCATGTTAAACACAGAAACAGATTAATTTCAAAACAAATTCTACTTTAAAAATGTGTCCTATGCTGTAAAATGTATGCTGTCATCCATGCTGTCCGTGAAAAATGATTCCTTCCAGCTTATTAAACCGAATATCGTGTTTCACTTCTAATTTGGCCTATGTCTGTTCAGAGACTTGTTAGGATTATATTTCTTATGGCGGGCACCGTATACGCTGGATGCTTGGATAAAAAACACGCAATAATTTACATGTTCAAATTCCACAGTTCGTGTTGCATTGCAGCACTACTGAATACAGTGTGATCAAAAATAGCGGTAACTCGTGGCACGGACTAATGTTAAGAGAAATTTTTGAAAACGATTACCATCAAATTACACACATAAATGTACACACCAGTCACATAATGGCATACTCCTCGTGAAGTGTCTGTCTTTATGGGACACACTTCAGTAAATTTCCATCTGTTGCTCTTCCAGCATAGGAAGGTGAAGGTGAGGGTCTATTTTTGAACACACTGTAGAAACAAATTCGGGTTTCCGATGTTTTTCTCTCGGATTTTTGGACCGTTTTTGCTACACGGATGTTATTACAAGATCCACCAAGCAAAGGATGAAGATATATACTAATTTGAAAACTGTACATGGAAACTTGGCTGCATTGTTTATGCAAATGTGTAACAATATTGGGAAAATGGTTACGGTGCAAACCTGCTGCTAAAGTGTTTAAAAACATTAACATCAGGGTAAACCGAAAAACGAGAGGCCACAGACGCTCGCGATATTTCTGTATGAATCTCCCGATAATAGGGCTATGGCCCTGTTGCTGTATTTAGTGTGAGACAGTCCTTCCCATGATAACAAGAGATAATTACTGCCGATATCAGGTTCACTGTTATTCTGATGAGAAACAAGTATGTTACACCCCCTCTTGTGTAACTACTGAGATACGGGAGGGCCATTCGGTAAGTAAAGAGGTAAATGTTTGTAAAGCAGTGAAACAGACACACAGTATAATTTAGTTTGTGTATTCAGCAGACTTCTACGCAGTAGTTTGAGTAGGCGCCAAACTGTTACGTTTGCTTTGTATACACAGATACTTGATGAGGAATATGTTGTGCAAAACCAGCGCAATGATGCAGAAAGTTTAAAAAAAACCCACAATTCTGGACTGACCAGTGAAACTCACAGCCATCTACCTTTCTCTGGACGATGTACGAGAACTGACACACATTTCTATTTCAGGAGGGAAAAGAAAACTTCAAAAATTATGCTGAAAACACATGGCGCCAGGATACAAAATTTACTCGCCCGGGTGACCAGGCGCCCGCATTTTATGAATCCCTGCAGCAATAAATCTCATTTCCTTTAAAAAGTGTGAATTACAGCACAGTGTTTCTATTTACAGTGCCTGACAAACGATGATTAATGACTCCGAAATTACAGGGTCCCTGCCAACTGTGGTCCATTTACTGTACACGAAGTTCCAGCAGTTGTCTCTACTCGTCCTGGACTGCTGATTACTATTGGCTAATAATTATTTCTTCTCTGGATATCAGCAGCAGCATTTGGTATCGATGCGACACTCTTTAGCTACGTAAATATGCATGTTATCCGTTAGAATACAGGAAGAAAATCTGTGAATATGACAGTTACGGGAAACTCGAGTAGACGTATCTTCCAAAATATCTTGTACCTTGAAATAACAAAATAATTATGATTCTTATGGCTATATCTGTCGAGTTTCAAACTCTGCCAAAGCTGCATATGTATGTATGTATGTATGTATGTATGTATGTATGTATGTATGTATGTATGTATGTATGTATGTATGTATGTATGTATGAATGTATGTATGTATGTACGTATGTACGTATGTATGTATGAATGTATGTACGTATGTATGTATGTATGTATGTATGTATGTGCGTATGTATGTATGTATGTATGTATGTATGTATGTGTGTGTGTGTGTGTGTGTGTGTGTGTGTGTGTGTGTATACATATATGTAGGGTAAAGGTAATGCAGTCCCATTACAGGCCTGGACAGGCCCAGAGGGTTCCAGGAGGTTGAGGCTCCCAGATTTCTGGACAATCGGCACATGATGGTGGTAAGGTTGTCAGCCTTACGCACTGGCCGCCTTTACCCCCCAGGAAAGATTCCTGGTACTCATTTCTGTTAGAAGCTGAGTCGACCCCAGGGCCATAGTGCGACCGACAGGATTATGCCAATGAAAAAATCCAATTACACTATTGGGAATCGAACCCGCGACCTGCCGGTTTGTAGCGCAGTGCCTCAACCAACTGCCAGGGTATATATTTTAAACACATACCCTTCTAAGACGCAATATCTCCTCAAGGATTTCTACTTTATTCTAGCTAATGACGCTCTGCGTTGATGCCAACGCAATAGCCATCCACTAAGCCGCGAGATTAATGAAATTATCCCAAAAGAAACGCCACAACTGAAGTTGATATGGTACATGCCAGCGACTGGTTCTGCAAATAGTCGCGTATTGGTTATTATAAGGCCTGCTGCTACATTATCAGTATGTGACAACACGAAATCTCCCAACAGGTCGTCCAATGAAATTCCCTCCTAACATTATTTTCATCAGGATAGAACTTTCGTTTCAAGGTGCCAAAACACCCGGGAGGCCTAAATACTTATTTTTAAACGCTTTTGGGTTAAAATGTTATGTTCAAAAGACAAAGTGATCGAATTAAAACTGTAGTGACGTCATGTATTGTGTTATTCGTTGTTTGCATAATGTTAATACAATTAGGTTAGTTTGATCGATTGTCTGTTTCAGCGTGCACCGCCGAACTAATGAAACACTCCATTAAATTTGTCATAAGCCGTCCATAAATATTGTTGCACAAATATACGTTTTAGTAGCGGTAAAATATAAAGAATCGTGGTTCGACGTTCAGCACAATCAAGGGAATTTGTCGTTTCTTAAATGTCCTGACTGATTCTGGAGGCCCATACAATAGGTAACAGGGACGCCTTCCTCGGGAATAAAGCGGCTTGGACGTGAAGCTGCCCACTCACTTCCATCTAGTTTCGAGGTTCAGAATGAATGGAGCTATACCTTCATTAATCCATACGCTTGGCATACACAGGAACAGACTCACTTTACTTTACTTGCCAAATACACTACGCTCTACACCAACCTCAGATCGAGGTTCGTTAATATTCTCGACAGATGTTCTTCGTACAAACATTTACCACATTACCTCACTATCGGATGCAAGTGTTAATCTAAACCTCTACATGGAGTAACTTAACGACGCATAATGGGAAAATATTCTGTATATACAATATGCGGCATCGTGAGTCTTTTATTAGATACATACAATATATCCTGTAGATATGTTTGTATATTCAATAAACGAACATAAGGATGACATCTAGGCATCTAACATCGTAAGATGTGCGCTCTAACGATCAGCTTCCTCTGCGCATGGCCCCCCCCCCCAAGTGCATGTGTACAATGTTGTTACCTCACAGACACACACGCACATATTTCCTGCGAGAATTAACGGAAAGAATTAGGTTACAAATGCCAGGATCTTTACGGCCTGTAGCAGAAAAAAGGTATTAACAATTATTTTCAAGTATATCAACTCATCAGTCTCGTGTTTAACTTTATTCCGAAAGTATCTAGCTCGAAAATACTCGGAGGACGATAAATTCAACGTAAAATTTTGCCTTTTTTTTTGGCGGGGGGAGGCCGCGGTGGCGCAGTTGGTTGAGGCACTGCGCTACAAACCGGCAGGTCGTGGGTTCGATTCCCGATTGTGTCAGTGAATTTTTTTCATAGGCATAATCCTGTCGGTCGCACTATGGCCCTGGGGTTGACTCAGCCTCTAACAGAAATGAATACCAGGAATATTTCCTGGGGGGTAAAGGTGGCCGGTGCGTATGGCTGACAACCTTACCACCTTCATGTGCCAATTGTGTAGAAATCTGGCAGCCTCGGCCTCCTGGAACCCTCAGGGCCTGTCCAGGCTTGTAATGGGACTGCTTTACGTTTTTTTTTTGGGTCTTCCACGCCAAAAAAGTACCATGACATTGTCCAAGAAGACTTCCCCTCTCTTCCGTTTAACCGAACGTAATAGAAACACTTTCTCTGATGCCACAAACCCCCATTAGCTGATAAAGCATTCTTAGGAACGTCGAAAAACTTCCCAGTATTCTTATACAGTATTAGCAAGCAGATTCTGAGTACTCTGAAATAAAGTGAAACTACGCCGTTCAGTATAAGACGAAGTAGTATGCTTTCAGTGACGGTGGGGGGGGAAAAAAAGTCGGTTCTCATACTGATCGCAAAGACATTAGAGAAGTCCACTAGCAGCCTGTAAAAAGTTAGGAAATATCCAGAGATCGCACGTTTGGCGCATTCGCTTTGCTTTTTTGCCTCGGACTTTAAATTCGTAACTATTTTCAAGGAAAGCACTGAAGATACGAAAATACGAAATGTGCCTTTCCACGTTTTACACAACAAGCCCTACAAGTTTTCATAGTATCTTACCAACAGATTTACAATTCGTCATAATCGATATCTCGTGAACGACGAAATTTACAATCCATCATATTCTACTGCTATGTTTCGACCAGAATGGATATCTCGTAAACGAATATATAATCGGTCATGCTCGCCTGTTGTTTAGGCCAACAATATGCAATAACAGAGACCACAGTCTGTCTCAATGACAGGGACCAATTACAGCGAGGTATTACTATAAATATACGCACGTCTTAATGCGAAACGTCTGTTGTCCTTGTTCGAGTTTAACAAAAGTACGAAAATGTTGATAAATGTTAATATAGGCCACAAATATAACATTTCATGAAAATACGCCAGTGGGGGTTCGGCTGTTGGATGCGGAAACAGGCGGCTGTCGGACATTAATAGGCCAACAGTCGCTGTCAGCAACTGCTTTTGAAAGGCACCTAAAAACAAAACCTTTGAAACGAAAATTGATTAAGTACCCAGAAGACTAGTAAGTTTTCTGGCAGTGAATTATTTATCGATTAGACATGACTGTACTCCGACGCACCGTATTTTAAAGCCAAAGGCACTTCCGCAGGCATCTGTGGGCGTACATGATAATCCCAAACATATTCGCCATCTGCCCGGTTTATTGCAATAATTTTCCCGCTACAACAAAGTCATTACTTGGTTCACTGTTGCACTGCCTTTCACATGTGTCCCGACATCCACCTACACCCTGGCAGCAGAAGACGTCAGCCCCTTGCAGCAATTATTGTTCCAACCCACATATACGTCACTTCCGCACTGTCTGTTACATCACAGAGAAGAAAGGCCCGTCACTCTAATCCATACGTGCCCAGTTCAATAAAAAAGGAGGCCCAAGATAGACGTCTGGATGTGTGTGCGTGTGTATGCGTGTGTATGTGCGCGCGCGTGTGGTGTGTGTGTATGCGTATCTGTGTGCGTGTGTATGTGTGTTTGTATGTGTGCGTGTGTGCGTGGTGTGTGTGTGTGTGTGT
>BLKM01002298.1:2514408-2582255 GCA_013340265.1 Coptotermes formosanus
TGTGTGTGTGTCGTGTTTGTGTGTGTGGTGTGTGTGTGTGGTGTGTGCGTGCGCGCGCGCGCGTGTGTGTCGTTAAGAAAAGAGTGCACTTTAACGACATTCTTCGATTGCATGGTAAATAGCGTCGAAGGAGGTATTAAGGAACGATAAAACAGGAAGATTTCTGCGAATTTCCACCCGTTTACAGCACCAGTTTTCTCATTTATGTCACTCACTACTCTCGCAAAAGGCTCCGGAAAGACCGCCTTTGAGTACCCTTTGGATGGACCCCACAATCTTACTGGACACTGCGGTGTACAGAAACACGACAGGCGTGCCGGGATCTCTGCATCCTGGCTTTCCCACTTAGCTTGCAGTGACCTAATTGGAATGATACTACGTACCTGACGCAATGTTCGAGCTAATTCATACTCTGTACGTGCATACATTTACTTCTATACATTGTTCTAACATTTACAGAATGGAAACAATGCATCGAAACAAAAAATCTTTGCTTGTTCGCGGCCTACTACATACTAATTGCTCGGTTATCAGACGTCTGCACTCAAGTCTCTATGTTTGTTATTCTCGTCATAACTACCCTGCATGAAAATCGCGGCTATGTGGATCCCCATTATCTTGCAATGTGTCAACTAATACTTCGGCTTCGCTGGCTCTACCGCACTTACATCAGCCACTTCGCGGGTGGCAAGATAGAGAAGTATATTCGACACATTATGTGTTTTCACTTTCTCTAACATTTTTTCTGAAGCTCACAAACTCAAAAAAGAATTCGGCGAGATATCATAAATACATAAACAAACAGTAAACAGCCCTGCACTGTATTCGACAGTTACGGGTTGAAAATGTTGACCCGGAAATAGACTGTCCTACGATTTTACGTGGTCTTACCTCATTTTGTCGAGTAAATGCCCGGATAGTACCTCATATCAAGCCACACACCTTCCTTCCTCATTCCTTCCCATTCATTATTCACCCGTTACAGTCTGAGATTCTGAAATACTGGAAGAGTCTTTAAATAAAGTAATAAACAAATGATGCAAAGTGGTTCCAAACATCTACTACATAAAGGGCCTGCCATGCTACAGGCGACATAACATACGATGGGTGCAAGAACTTTTATGTGATACTTACCTGGTTTTCTGCGCGAGCTCCAGAGCACCGGTGGAGAGGGCGCTGGGACTGCGGACGGGTTACCGGCTGGGGACGCCAGCTTGACTCCTACCCACGAACCTGCAACAGAATAATGAAAACACTCATTATCCTAAGTCCTACGACTATATAGATCTGGCACTAACTGAGGTTGCCATACGGAAGGCAGTGGGTGCCAAGCACTGATCTTGCGGCGAGCTACGACCTGCTATAATTCTGCAGTAGGCTATAAACAGGCCACGACTGGACAACGCTACCGTAAAAGCATGCGCGAGTCCATCCTGATTGAAAATGTACAACTCGTTGTTCGCCATCACATTCAGTCACTACAGTAACGACAAAACAATGGGATATTAAAAATTCACTACAACAATTACATAATTGTTAAAATAAATAACCTTGTGCGATGACGAAAACCAACTTTAAATCAGCAATATAAATTCCGTCACGCAGAACAAGAAGACACAGAACCGTCTCCTAATAGGGGGATTGTGATATCTGGGGGGTCCAACCTTGGTGACGCGGTAATAGAATGCAAATATCAGACAAATGTGCGTGCTGATATCTTTACTGCATTACACACAAGGCCCCACTCCACGGTACGTAAGCCATGCTTACCATGAGGTGGGGGGCCCAAAAAATCAAGACTGGATATACCCACACAGCGGAACAGTTCTGACATATTAGTATAACCACAGCAACGCTGGAATATTTGTAACACTGCTAAGTGCGGCAGTAAAATTAACCACAGGAACACAGGTGACCAAGGGAACGTTAGCAACCACAGGGGTCATAAATGCATTGAGGTATTCGTGTGAAGCGTGTTACTTTTGTCTGATTTTAACCAAAATTGGAGTACTGACAAAAGTTACTGTGAAACCGAAATTTAGCGCAAATCTGTCGGATGAGAGTCGAGATGTTTCATGCGGACCGGCAGACGGACGGACATAATGGCCTTACCGGTAGCTTTATGCCACTGCTTTGCGAAGGTTCCTAAAAAGCACAGTGGTGAGGCTCATTACAGCTGAAGAGGTATACGAAGGACTTGGCCCGGTTTTTTGCCACTCACCTTCCTCTTTGAAATGGGCCGTTTTATGTTGTGACGAACTACAAACCAGTGCTGCATGCAGCCACTTCCTGTTGTCACATGATTACAGTTTTTTTAATTTCAGTTTCATTTACCCTACGTTGGTTACATTTCAACTTTTTTTCGCTTCCCGTAATTACAGTTTAAGTTACAGCATCATTGTTTCTCAAGTTATAAATCAATGTACTGCACTCTATACGTCAAAGGACAGCGTGTCAGACGGTCCGTTTTGTACGTTCACACAGACCTATCTACAGAAAGGTCTACTGGGGCAGGTCGCCAAATACAGCATTTGAAACATTGGTCAATAATTTTAAACAAAATATGCCATAAACGACATTGGCGCATTCGCAAAGCAAATTGCAAAACTATCAGCTACGTTACGCCTGTCCCTCTGTACGCATTGAACGACTCGACTCCCAGTGCATGAATTATCGTGAACGTTTATACTGCAGAACTGAAGTGAAATTTGTGACATATTCCACTTTTATTTAAAAATCAGACGAAAATAAGACACTTTAATAAACACTTCTGTACATTTATAAAAATATCTTGCCGTCTGCGAAATAAGTACACATATACGGCACGTCCAGAGAGGCCGAAGAAAGAGCTGTCTCAGCGTAACATACCATCACACGCAAAAAAAAAAGAATAAGACGTCACTAATGCGTTTAGATCGACTGTAAACCGTATACGGAGAAATCTTCTACACTGTCTTGTATAAAACGTTGAAATACACATTTAAAACACCTGCATGTTTAGCGTTTTTCTTGAATTTATTCACGAATTTAAAATCCAGATAAAATAACAGAGCAGAAGCGTCAGACGTATTATATTCGGCGGACATTTCTCAACTTGTTTAATTAGCCTGTCCGCAGGGCATCTGTTTACAACATACATCACACACGCCAAAACAATTTCATACCCACGCATGAGAAATATCCACCTCTCTATATATATATTATCAAGGTCACGCGTAGAGGTTTAGGTGTTCTATCAGGTAGTAATATTAGTGGACATGTTTACACAGTGCCTCATATCGAACAAACAATACAATACAATGTCCTAAAACAGGCGGACAATACACGTTTGCCAAAAGGGGTTTTAATCGCCAACATAAACAAACAGTTTGTGCAGAAATTAATTACGTGACGTCACTGACAGTAAGGAATTGTGATGGCATTAAATAATTAATGCAATTCTTCTTTCTTTCTTAGCCCTTCCCTCTTCTACCTACCTGTTCACAGCAGGTGTCGAGGGTTTTTGTAATTTCATTTGATCACACTCAAACACACACCACAGTCGGTAGAACTCCTATGGACGAGGGATCGGCCCATCGCAGAGACCTCTACCTGACAACATAAACACTGTAAAGAAACAAACATCCATGCCCCCGATGGGATTCGAACCCACAATCCCAGCAAGCGCTCGGCCGCAGACCTACGCCTTAGACCGCGCGGTCAGTGGGATCGGCATTAATAGAATTATAAATGGTTATTTGAGGATGGCTCATAATTAAGTATTGCTTTACCAAGTGTGGTTACTAAGCTGTCGACATAACTCGCAAAGAAAAACCAAAGTTTTCAGCTTGCATCTTGGCTGGTTGGTCACAGTATATAAAGGATACTGTATCCTACTTAGCACGGAACGATATGTTATGATGTCTCATTTCAACATACTACCCCGCACACCCTCGAAATTACGCGGAGAGATAATGCACCTGTGCCAGCCTGCTCAGAGCATATATGACATCAGAGGAACGTTCTTGAAAATCAAAATATTCGTAGTGCGGTACCTTTTAGTGCCTCTGGGATGGCAACACAATCAACCACTGTGAATCATACACTATGGAGCAGAAGCCGATCTCAGTGGCCGCGCGGTAGAAGACGTGGGTCTGCGACTGCTCGCTTACTGGAATTGTGCGTTCGAATCCCGCCAGGGGCATGAATTCTGTCTTACGAGTGTTGTGTGTTGTCAGGTAGAGGTCTCTGCGTTGGGATGATCACCCGTCCAGAAGTGTCCTACCGAGTGTGGTATGTCTAATTGAGTGTGATAGTGAAGCCTCGATAATCAGGAGGCCCTGGGTCACTAGTGGCTGTAGCGCCATGGACAAAAAAAAATAGAGCAGAAAAATAATAATAAATAAAGGGTTAATTACTAATAAAACTTTAAATAGCATACTGCTCTGTGCAGGACACTACCGCTTCCTCACACAAAAAAGACACAGTCAGCGTATCCTAATTCACCTCTCACGGACTCTTACAGGGCCCTTCTTTAACCTTTTAAAGCCTAGCGGTAACTTTACATACCGCCAGGTTTAACACTAAAAAATTCTACGTGGTGCCCACATTGCGTATTTATGTGTTTTGTACGGATCTCAGAACAAACAGCAACTTTTGCCTTATAAAACATTAAGAGACTGGTTTTTATAACCGAAGTGGAGAGTGTTTACAGCGCGGTACGCACTGAGCCCTTATATAAAACACACACGTTTCGTCTTTAAAGGGTTAAACAGGATGTGCGTATTACGCTTTTAAGCATGTTATCCAACGACGATGTAAACTGCTAACATTATACAGCACGTGTAATAAGAATCCTAACGGAGCACTGGTGGAATAATATTAACAAAAATAAACCTGTCACAGCACCACTTTGTCCATCACACATCACACATGAACTGTTCTGGTATTGAACCCGAGACTCTACGCTGAGAGGCCGAAAACTAACAGCCTGAGCCACGGTACCTCTTTCAGAGTACACGTATACTGGGGTACACAGGATCAGAAAAACACCGTATAAAATAGGAGTTTCAGAAATGTACGCCGGTTTATATAAATGTTAAAACTAATGCTAACAGAGGTAAAAAGAATAACATTTCAGAGAAAGCGAGGATGCATAACAAGCAGGGGCGACCTCTCTCGAAATTCCACGTGCCGTGCCATTGGGCCGTTATCACGGCCACATAAACAGTTATCTCTGCTCCAAATATTGTACTGGCCGAGTCACGGTTCGTCAGCGTTGGTGAGCACACCACTGCTGAAATCGACGGTTTGGTTATAGTGGCGTTTGTGGTTCCGCTAAACGTTCACGGTGAGCACAAACAGTCTATACCATTATCACCTTTTACAGTGAAAGAGTCACGGCATCAGACGGGCCCCTTAATAATGGATGTGAAAAGTACAGGGTGAGCACAAATTAGGTTTAATATTACCATCTTTTACTGTGAAACAATCAGGGCATCAGACGGGCCCCTTAATAATGGGTGTAAAAAGTACAGGATGAGCACAAATTAGCTTTAATACTGCCATCTTTTACTGTGAAACAATCAGTGAATCAGACAAGTCTCTTAATAATGGATGTAAAAAGTACAGGGTGAGCATAAATCAGCTTTAACATTGCCATCTTTTACTGTGAAGCAGTCAAGGAATCAGACAGGTCTTTTAATGATCGATCTAAAAAGTACAGGATGAGCACAAACAGTCTATACCATTATCACCTTTTACTGTGAAACAATCAGGGCATCAGACGGGCCTCTTAATAATGGATGTAAAAAGTACAGGGTGAGCACAAATTAGCTTTAACATTGCCACCTTTTACTGTGAAACAATCAGGGAATCAGATAAGTCTCTTAATAATGGATGTAAAAAGTACAGGGTGAGCACAAATTAGCTTTAACATTGCCATCTTTTACTGTGAAACAATCAGGGCATCAGACTGGTCTCTTAATAATGGATGTAAAAAGTACAGGGTGAGCACAAATTATTTTCAACTGTATCACTGTTTACTGTGAATCAATGAGGCAAGATAACTGCATCCGAACATACAGAAATGAGATCAGTATGTAATTTTAGACTAGGTAAAATTGTTGGCCCCACGAATAACTACGACTAAGTTTCCTGCTAGCAAAATGTAAGAAGAATTTGCGGAATGAACTAAAACTCCTTTCATAAATATGTTCCATTGACGTAGTTTCCTAGATAAACCCTACAGCACCACAGAAAATAAGTTTTGAGGTCAAAACATTTCTGAAAAACACACAGGATTTGTGATGACACATGTACTGTGACTCTGCAGCAGAAGCAAATAACCTACCTATTTTTGCTATCGCCGTAAGTACTTGAAGCTTTTCTGCGTCACAGTAGTCTGCTGCGGTTAACCAGTCAACCGGCAGGGTGAATGTTATAACAGGTCATACAGCATGACGCCTAAGTCAGTATAAGTAACAACTCCACCATCAAATTTATTTTAGAACTACGGTTAAACCGCTGAAACTTGGCCGTTCAGCTACGCTAAGGCACGAGTACGCTTGCGAGGCAGCCAAACGTCACCACCAGATTTGCTTTTACGGGCATCGTGTTTGCATCGATTCGGACGGTAAGTCTTGTAACAACATATCGTGTTATTGTATAAAAAGTTTGGATAGTATTTCAGTTGACTAACCGGTTTCAAATGGTCGGTGGCAACGGCAAATAGACGTTTCGGTAGTTGGTTCTACCCTTCTCTGCAAGCGACATATTTTTTTTTAATATACTGAAAACCGTTTTCACTTTCCCCCACCCTAAGGATATTTGTGAGACGGGCCAATATCGAACCCGGAAGCTTTTGAGTACTAAATTTCTACGTGACCACAGGGGTCACATCACTATTGTGACGCATAAGTTTAGCACTCAAGCAGCCTGGATTCCACATTATCGAAACCGGACAGCTATACAAATACATTCGAACTCGGTTATAACGTCACGAAATCGACTGTATACTTTGTGTCGTTATAAACAAGTGTTGTTATAACCGAGGAGTATAACGCTATGGTTAACAATGAGGAATTAATTGGTACTACAAAATATATGACGGTATATACGAGGTGTCGTATAAATCGATGTCGTTATAACCGGGTTCGACTGTAATTTAAGAACACTCTCACTGTAATGACAACCAGTCACCCGCAGACGGGAGTGGAAAAATTCCTGCGAAGTTAAATAGGGTTTCCATTACATGGCGTTGCGTAACAACTGAACTAGTCCAGGCCGACGATGTTAAAACCACGCTCAGGGCGTTTTTGCTCCAAAACCCGTTACATACACGGATCGACAGGCCCAGCTAAAACCTGCCGCGCCGTGACTCACGCGGTTAGCATCCAGCCCCTGTTGCGGATGCCCGGATTAGATCCTACGCCAGTCAGTGTGGGATTTGTGGTGAATTAAGTAGCACCGTGACAAGTTTTTCTCCGAGTACCACGGTTTTCTCCTACCAGTGTCATTCCACCAATGCTCCATACACGTATTTCATTCATCCACCATAGATGCAATATAATATTGGTAATTAAAAAGAGTCACTACATAAAACAGGGAGTGATGGTTGACCTGCAAACTAACTGAGTATCTATGGCGTTTAGTTCACTTAAAGTGGTTCAGGTCAGGGTCAAATAACGTTTCTTGTTTATGTGATATTCTAATGAATCGTCTGTTCCATAAAAGGCGGAAGAATTTCTTAATCAGCTCATCGACAATCAGCTTCCCAAGAGGACGTCAGCAACTTGGCATCGCGTTCTTTTCGACCCGCACTTGGTCTTACGTCATTTAGCGACAGTTTTCAAGTGCACGGATCGTACAGCATCAAATGGGAAAATTATTAACCTTTTAAAGCCTAGCGGTAACTTTACATACCACCAGGTTTAACATTAAAAAATTCTACGTGGTGCCCACATTGCGTTTATGTGTTTTGTACGGATCTCAGAACAAACAGCAACTTTTGTCTTATAAAACATTAACAGATTGGTTTTTATAACCGAAGTGGAGAGTGTTTACAGCGCGGTACGCACTGAGTCCTTATATAAAACAGATACGTTTCGTCTTTAAAGGGTTAATAATGTGGAAGGAACTGGTCGCGGATTCTGTAAGCCAGTGGCGCGCTTTACAGAATGTGAACTGACTCTTTACCTACACGAAACTCTTTCGATAATTATTTAGCATTCATTATTTTGACATCATCTTTTTGGGCTACTGCAGGGAGATATTTGGCATTGCGATACATACAGCAGGGTGAGAAACCTTATCTACAGCAGTCTGAATCTAACGAGACTTTTTCAATTGCGTTTTCCAAGATTTTCGCACATGCGGTCGACTTAAATCTTCCTCCTATTTTATGCGCTGTATATTCAGTGTAAAAAGAAAGAACAAACAGCTTAATAACGTATCCCAGTCGCAAGTCACAAGGAAGCAAAATTGTATTTTACATAAAATATTTTTGTTGCTTTTCCACTTAAAAAATAAAACCTACGCGCTCACTAATATAAGTTTTTATAGTTTAGACCATATATTTTTAAACTTATGGGTGAAATAAAACGCTTACAAGTTTCAACTTAACCATAAACGTTTCAATATACATATGTAAGTAATATTTCCTTGATTAGTTACATAAACATGCAAGCAAACTAGGAGTCTGGCGAGCCGCAAGTTACCGAGTCCTGTTCTACACTCCCTGTAATTGCCCTACGGTAACGGCTACTTAACAGCTTACGTTTATTGAGAGCACAAGACACTGCGACAGCCTACAGACTCCTGGACACAATACGTATAATAACGATGCTGGAAATTTAAAGTTAATTCACGAAGAATGATAGAAGCGAAGCATTTTTAAGGAAGAGAATACAATTGTACCAACCAGTATCCTAAGTTTTTGTACATAAAATTTACTCAGAAATAGCTTATTCAGAGAAAATAAAAACAGAGCAAAATCTACTGTTCAAAGACAACAAAACAGACCAATTAGCCGCAGGCGTGGCTAAGAAAGTTTTAAATTTATAGCCTGTGGATAACGGTTCCCGAGCCTTTGTCTTGCTCAAAGTCCCGTCTTAGTGAATTCAAACTTTGCATTCCTCACTTAACGAGTTTTGGTTTTCTAAAATTTCCATAAGTTCAGTGGCTCCGAACAGAGGACGTGCAATCAACAGCAAGGAATCCGAAGTGTATAGGCTGGTGGCTGGTTGGCTGTAATCTCGGCGTGGGTAATTGTACAACAGGAATGAGTTATTCGTGGTTTTCAACGCTACTTCCAAGCAGATATTAGGATGGAAGTATAATACCAGGAAAGATCAAAGTTTCTGGTCATTCCTCATAACTGAACACTAGAATTGTCCTAACACGTTACAACAGTGTAACTACATACCAGAGCAATTCATAAACTGTCAATACATTTATCCCTATAGGCCTACTTCTAACAATCATAATTTCTGAGGCTCAGAGATGTTTTTCTTTATCAATCTGCAATTTTGGATCCTTATAGGACTCTAGTAAAAGCACTCAGCCTTCCCCTGAGATCGCCTTAAAACAAACTTCACTCAAGGAACACAACGGCCTGCATTATTAGGGTCTAATGACTGTGCATACTGTTGAACAAAAAAATAAACCAACAAAATTTTATGAATATATTCCATTTGATACGGAGGCCGCGGCGGCGCAGTTGGTTGAGGCACTGCGCTACATACCGGCAGGTCACGGGTTCGATTCCCGATGCAGTCAGTGGATTAGCATAATCCTGTCGGTCGCACTATGGTCCTGGGGTCGACTCAGCCTCTAACAGAAATGAGTACCAGGAATATTTCCTGGGGGGTAAACGCGGCCGGTGTGTATGGCTGACAACCTTACCACCTTCATGTGCCGATTGTCTAGAAATCTGGGAGCCTCGACCTCCTGGAACCCTCTGGGCCTGTCCAGGCCTGTAATGGGACTGCTTTACCTTACCATTTGATACACAAAAAAATTACCACATGTTACCGTTACACGTACCATAATTTGCATACTTATGACACTGCTATTAGTACAGTCGCGTTCTCGTTCTCTAACGTGCTATTGCTTATCCCCATTGTGCCACACAGCGACTGCTGCTTGCATAAAACGGCTGTCAAGTAGCGACACTCGGTTGGGTATTGATAGCTCTTTGCACAAAAAAAAATATTCAGTATGGGTGCATAACAACCTGATACAAAGAAAAGTGAGAGGATATAAAATCAATATACTTCTCGCAAATACCGAAGGACGAAATAATCTCAGAACAGCTGGTATGAAAACCGAGAATGGAATCGGGTACCATCAGCTTACAAATAAGGCATGTCACCCCTTTAGCTAATATGTGACGTAAAAGGTAAAGCTGTCCCTGTACAGGCCTGGACAGGTCCAGAAGGTTCCAGGAGGTCGAGGTTCCCAGATTTCTAGACAGTTGGCACATGAAGATGGTAAGGTTGTCAGCCATACGCACCGGCCGCCTTTACCCTCCAGGAAATACCCCTGGTACTCATTTCTGTTAGAGGCTGAGTCGACCCCAGGGCCATAGTGCGACCGACAGGATTATGCCAATGAAAAAATCCACGGACACCATCGGGAATCGAACCCACGACCTGCCGGTTTGTAGCGCAGTGCCTCAACCAACTGCGCCCCCACGGCCCCCAATATGTGACGTGTTCACCTTAAAGTAAAAGTATTAGGACTCATAACGTACGGATTTTGATCTAGACATGGCGCACCAGTGTTTAGCACTGTGACCACTTTAACCTTTTAAAGCCTAGCGGTTATTTTCTGTACCATTAGGTTTCACATTCAAATTCTACATTGTGCCTACAGCCTGCATTTATGTGTCTTGTATGTATCTCACAATAAACAGCGACTTTTCGCCTATATAGGAAAAACTGCTTGGTTTTCATAACCGGGAGAGACAAGAATGTTTACAGCGCGGTACGGACTGAGTCCTTATATGAAACGGAGAATTTCTATCCTTGTAGGGTTAACGTACTTCCGTACTGTCTCTATGGCAGATACAAGCTGGTTCTAAAACAAACCGAGGCAAAGATTTACTTTGATTGTGGTAATTCAATTCGTTCGAAGTTGAATGTTTTCCTGGTTGTTAATCAGAAAAAAAAAGGCACACGAATAAGGCGAGAAAATTCTTCCAGATTTGTCGAACTGTTAACAACCTTAATCAGTTTACAACGGAACACACACGAAAATCGCTCTCTTGTTAGTCATATGTCAGAGTTTATTCTGTGGTGTTCGTTGGCATTGCTCCACGACGATCCGAATTGCTTTGTTCAAATGTCAGAGACACAGGAAGTGCTTAAGAGAAGTGGTACTTCTCCAGTTTAGAGCTTCATCTGCTGCAGAAGGTTTCTAAATCACTGGATGGGAATAATACCACCAAACACAGACAGAAAGAAATTCTCGGAATAAAATCCTTGTCTTCAAATGCTTGAAAGGTGACGTATGCAAGAACAATAATTTGATCATTATAAGATTCTATGATGGATTTTATACGTAATTCCCCCCAGTACAGATACGTAGATAAAGAAAGTGCAGCTTAACTGTTCACGACCTTCATTTGACTATGAAATAATTATGCCTTAACTCTTTAAAGACGAAGCGTATCTGTTTAATGTAAGGACTCAGTGCGTACCGCGCAGTAAACACTCTCCACCTCGGTTATACAAAACCAGTCTGTTAATGCTGTATAATGCAAAAGTCGTTGTTTGTTCTGAGATCCGTCCAAAACACATAAACGCAATGAGAGAACCATTTAGAATTTTTAAATGTTAAAGCTGGTGGTACATTAAGTTACCGCTAGGCTTTAAAACGTTATTTAGGAGGGTACGAATGTATTTCATCCAGAAAACTTTAATCTGATGATTTATTACAGTGTCAAGATACGAAAAGTTAGCAAAGAAACGTCTATTATGCAACATTTCAGTAACCTATCCTTCCAGGTGTCAAAGGATGAAATGTGTATGGACTAGCCACAGGGCAGCTACTCAGCAACTTACTGCAGTTGCGGACTCAAAACAATCACAGCGTATTGTATCTGCAAACACGGGCTAATGTAACAGAAACTTACTGTTCAGCGAAAACCTTCGAGCGAAATGTTAAAAACAAATCCTATTAATCTTCCTCTGACAAAGGGAATGGGCCTTTAGCAAACTGCAAACCCACGTTGTTTGTTGCCTACTTCCAAGGTGGAATAAATAATGTAGAACAGCATACGTAAAATTACCGTGCAATACGCATGCGTGCGGTATTTAATTACGAAATAATTATACCGGAAATGTTGAAAATTCCAATCGATATTGTACGCGCAGTAACTTACCTTTCGTCCCAATCTTCTACAGGTATAAGGCGTAAATTAGGGTTTAAGATGTAGAAAGGTTTCATCTGGTTCTTGTTAAAATCCAGTGTCGCTTTTATTAACACTGTAGCAAATTTTGATTTCTACTGTAGTAAATTTTGATTTCTACTGTAGTAAATTTTGATTTTTACTGTAGTAAATTTTGATTTCTACTGTAGTAAATTTTGATTTCTACTGTAGTAAATTTTGATTTCTACTGTGGTAAATTTTGATTTTTACTGTAGTAAATTTTGATTTCTACTTAGTAAATTTTGATTTCTATTGTAGTAAATTTTGATTTCTACTGTAGTAAATTTTGATTTCTACTGTAGTAAATTCTGATTTTTACTGTAGTAAATTCTGATTCTTACTGTAGTAAATTTTGATTTCTACTGTAGTAAATTTTGATTTCTATAAACACCAGTAAAGTTTCCAAAACGCTCGAAGCCTTCAGTTTCTGTCTGTCCCAATATGACAAGCGACTGGTAATTACACTATACAGAAATATAGATAAATATTTTAATAATATATTTACATGGTACATAAATTTAAAAATATTTAGGCTGAAAGGGTTATCTACAAACATTATGGGTCGAAACTACGAAGTTCCCAGATCTGTACACAGGAAAAACGGAATTTTGAGGAAGGTACCCTGTCAGTCTCAAAAGGAAACTGCCATTCAATGCAATACGTGGCCAGAACGCTTCTTACAGGCGACCCGAGAGATCCTGCTTCTGGTACATGTAAGTTGCTTACAGTGCTGATAAATGAAATACACGCGTAATGACGATTGCAGTCACTGCACGGTAAAGTTAAACATAGTATCCACCAACACCGATTTTGGTGGGGAGACCCGAGGTAAGACGACCACTTGGGAGACCCAGGCATAGATGGGAGGATAATATTAAAATGGATCTTCAACAAGTGGGATGGAGGCATGGACTGGATTGAGCTGGCTCAGGATAGGGACAGGTGACGGGCTCTTGTGAATGCGGTAATGAACCTCCGAGGTCCATAGAGTGCGGGGAATTTCTTGACTAGCTGAGAAAACTGTTAGCTTCTCAAGAAGGCCTCTGTTCCATGGAGTTAGTTATCCACTAACACCGCTGGGCATTTCTTCCTGAGCACCTGGTCAAGGCAAACAGTAATTATCTACCTTACATAGAACAAGAAGGCTCATTAACCTATTATAGCCTAGCGGTAACTTTACATACCACCAGGTTTAACATTAAAAAATTCTACGTGGTGCCCACATTGCGTTTATGTGTTTTGTACGGATCTCAGAACAAACAGCAACTTTTGCCTTATAAAACATTAAGAGACTGGTTTTTATAACCGAAGTGGAGAGTGTTTACAGTGCGGTACGCACTGAGTCCTTATCTAAAACAGATACGCTTCGTCTTTAAAGGGTTAAAGCGAGCAGGGCTGGTCTAGTTCAGCGTTTACAGTGGGTTTACGGAAAGTTACACTGTAAAATGAAAAACCTCTACCTCACTATCGCAGTCTTTCTTTCTGCGACGAATCTCATCGGCGTCGATGACTCTTCCTAGGAATCAAAGGCCTGACATCAATTACCGTTAGGTACTTTGAACTCGTGGTAAGGAGAGGAATGATGGGTGATTTTTCAATCTCTCATTGCCACTCTATCGCAAGTCTCTCCTATGACACTAGGAGCTCCTTCAGTTCAGAAAATCTATCATAGTGATGCTAGTCAGCGTTCATATTAGACGTGACACGTTTTAGGGTGAAACAATTACCTAAAGCAACTGCGAATGACCTAACAACATTTCAGCCTATACATGTAACCCGGTATGTTGAATGAGGCGTAACATTCTTCGGGTTTTAAAAACATTCATGGAATATTAAACAGTCAGTCAAATACAAATGTGTTTTTATTTAAAGCTACACAATTCGGTCTAAATATCGGCCACCACCAGGCTAAAAAATGTTCACGTTCCGTAGTCCTTCCCTCTTCTACCTACTTGTTCACAGCAGGTGTCGAGGTTGTTTATTTGCACTTGATCACACTCAGACACACACCACAGTCGGTAGGACTTCTCTGGACGAGGGATCGGCCCGTCGCAGAGACCTCTACCTGACAACACAAACACCCCGAAGAGACAAACATCCATGCCCCCGGTGGGATTCGAACCCACGATCCCAGCAAGGGCTCGGCCGCAGACCTAGGCCTTACACCGCGCGGCCACTGGAATCGGCGCTAAACAATGTACAGTCATTAAAACGCAGGTAAAAAACGCAATATACAAAACATCACCAGGTTTTTACGTGGGATCCCACAGTCGCACAATATTTTTGTTTTGCAATAAAATTGTAAAATTATATATGCTCGATGGTAGCTGAAAAGTCATACTGGGAATATAATATTAATCTTCTCTTTGTTATTAGTTCCTAAAAACAAACGGATGAAGGAGGTAATGTAACATTTATAGATATTAAAATATTAGAACAGGTGGAGTCTTTGGTATTGGTTGTAAGATGCAGACTGGTTGATTCTTCGTACATGTCACGCCGAGTTTGGGAAGTATATAGCAGGATGCTGTATTTTTAGTTGTCCTAGTTACTCCAGCCTTTTTTTAGTTTTCCAAGTTCCACTACTATTCATTAATCTTAAAGTATATTTTATAAAATTTTGAGTAATTTGACGGAAGGTTGGTATTCATCGCCGTATTTTTTTTTTTCAATTGCGGTCTATACACTTGTTTCCATCACACCTGGCAATCTAAGGAAAACAATTTTACTATGGCACGGCGCGGTCGCGGATGCAGGAGACGGGCAACGCCTCAAAATCAGGCAGGTAGTGGGCAGTATTACAATCACTGAAATTCGAAATCAGCACTGTAGGAAGGGTGGGTCATAACCTCCTTGCTGGAGCGCCTTAACCAGTCACACGTGCGCTTAGCAATACGGTCCCCACTGATTTCCATCTCGTCGGATCCCTTAAGAAGCACCTAGCAGGAAAGTCATTTGCAACAGACGCCGACGTGATGCAAGCTGTCACCTCATGGCTACAGACACTTGACATAAATTTCTTCTACTAGGGGATTCTAACCTTTGAGCCACGGTGTAACAGATGTCAAGGTGTTGAGGTCTGAGGTAGACCACGTAGGTCCACATATCGAACTCAATACAGTTCTCAGGCTCGAAGTGTCTATTAGGCTATTTTTTTAAACTTCCTTGTGTGTGTGCGTGCGTGCGTGCCCGTGTACTTGTCTAATCCACTGGCACACCTTTCAAAACATTAACTGAATAGCCATGGTCTATAATTTATTAGCGGTCCTGTCAATTCTGGGTATGCGTATTGTTCCAATAGCACAACTGCCTATTTCATTTAACAACAAAATATTGCCTACTCCACAATTCAACAAAATTATAGTTCCTTGTACCAGAAGGTTTTCGTGCAGGCCGTGAAGACCTCTACAAGGGGTGAAGGGCTCAGCGGAATACAGCCTGGGAACGAGTGACCTACAGCGTTACCGCTACACTAACTTTCTTTCTTTCTTTCTTTCTTTCTTAGTCCTTCCCTCTTCTACCTACTTGTTCACAGCAGGTGTCGAGGGTTTTTGTGATTCCACTTGATCACACTCAGACACACATCACAGTCGGTAGGACTCCTCTGGGCTAGGGATGGGCCCGTCACAGAGACTTCTACCTTACAACACAAACACTGCACAACACAAACATCCAAGCCCCTGGTGGGATTCGAACCCACGATCCCAGCAAGCTCTCGGCCGCAGACCTACGCCTTAGACCGCGCGGCCACTGGGATCGGCACAGCTATACTAACATGCTTCGTTAATTACTGACCAACGGATATAACATTTCTCCTTCCATAGGTACATGAAGTTCCTTGGTCTCGGTGGCATATTGATCTGATATATATATTTGTTTGGCACTTACAACTTACTCATATAATTTAATACCACGCTAAAAAAAATTCAAAGGGACCTCGTCGCTCTACCGTACATTAATAGTACACTAATACCGATAATGAGAACGGAAGAGTCGCAGCCACGAACTCCTTTTAAAAAGAAATGCTCCTGGCAATTTATAACATTTCAATGAACTATAAATAAATTACCTCATTACAGTTTTATTTTTTATCATTTATTTAAAAAAAACACAAGTAGACTCTTTTCACAGGAACGTTAGCAATGTGGAGTCTACTACAGAAATTGCTGTCATGGTTATACAACTTCTGCTCTAGGGGTTTTGAACTCCACCAGTACTCAACGAACCAGGTAAATGAACAGAGCATAGGCTGACAAGTCAGTTTATTACACGGGTCACTATTAACCTCTCGTAACTCAATCCGTTGGTTTAATCAATGATTTGAAGGCTGCTCTCCCAAACAACCTTGGTAAAGACAGATATTTTGTAACAGGCATTTTCTTTGCTTTCAAGCAAAAATTCATAATAACTAAACTGCTGTGGTTTCTTTATCTACAGCATAAAAAAGAGTGGGATGTTAAAACACATTTACGAATGAAGAACGCCACAGAAGGAAACTGAAGCACGCTGATTCCGAAACGGCACATGTAGTTTTAAAACCTTCTTAAAATGATGTCTTAAACAGCGGAGTTACCCGCGCTGCACCTTAGAAATTTAAATGACTAAGCACCTGCTAACAACGTGTCGTCACTGAAGGATACAGGCACATTTCATGACAATAACAGACCCACATATTTCAGCAGAACGCAACTATCTAGTGCTCAATAAATCAGCTACATGTTTCAGCTTGTAACAAAGTCATCTTGACGCCGTGTATGAGAATTTCAAAAGTAAAACTGATAACTGTAATATGTGCAAGTTACTTTATGTTTACTTGAAAACTAGAGAACATGTATTTAGTTGATCGGTATATGGGACTGGGTAAGATACATCGCGATTACAATATTTCTGTTTTTAATATTACTTTCTTTCGAGGTACAATAATAATAATAATAATAATAATAATAATAATTCTGACTCAGCAGCCAAGTGGCCAGTAACAGCAACAGCACAGCACAGAAACACAAATAACAGAAGAATATAAACAGGACACACATGAAACAAACACAAACAGTAGCACTTAAATATTTCACCAGACTGCCTTATGATGTACAACTAAAAATAATACCAAACCTGAGGGCCGTT
The DNA here is from genome assembly GCA_013340265.1 of Coptotermes formosanus. Lineage (NCBI taxonomy): Eukaryota > Metazoa > Arthropoda > Insecta > Blattodea > Rhinotermitidae > Coptotermes > Coptotermes formosanus. The sequence continues at coordinate 2,531,945 of BLKM01002298.1, forward strand.
GCTGTTACTACTACTACTACTAGTAGTAGTAGTAGTAGTAGTAGTAGTAGTACCACCACCACCACTACAACTACTACTACTACTACAATAATAACACTAATGTGTTCACAATCGTAAGTAGGTGGTGACCAAAATTTCAGAAACTCTCCCTCCGAAACACTAAGGCACATCTGCCGAACTGCATGGCATCACATCACAGAAGACAGTTTAAATGTAAGGATGCTGTTTCAAATACGAATGGCGAAGACTGGATCTGAAGATGATTTGAACTGTTGGTACCGAAAGAGATGCTCATGGCCCATATAAGAATACAGTACAGTCCTAGCATCGTCCTTTAGGGATTCCGAAATACACGAAAGTGTTAGGATAACCGATTTCCTGAGCGAGGGTCAAATCAGGTACTGCCCTCACATATGGGACTCAACGCAGATAGAGACTGAGGGTGCTGGTAGACGAAGGCCCTGTAGTGCGCCCGTTTTTTACGCCTTTTTGCTTTAACGCCCTTTACCAATTCATGTCACTAACTAATTTACGCCCTCTCATTTTCTGTTTAACACCCTTTAGCTGGTTTATTTGCATTTATTTAAGATTTTGATGGGAACATCAGTTATTACTTTCCGCCCACGTTTTCAGGAACACAACTAGGGTGTAACCAAGGTCATGGTGTACAACATGGAGGCGAGTGGGCTGCGGTCCCGATGTGCTGCAGAAACATAACGACTTCAGCATTCACGTATAGCCTACAGCTGGCTTACTTTTAAATAATTTTTTGTGCCTTTCTACTGACGTTACGTGGGTTAGCTAGCGTATTCAGCAAAATTAAATGCGCGCTGCCGCAGAAATTCCGTGTCAGCTGAAAGCAGGAAACTTGTCACAGAGTGACAGGCACTGGGATTTCACTATCGCTACGCAGTACCCCTTGGAACAGCAGAAAAGCGTCTCAGTTACGTACACTACTTTGTATCAGATGACAACATCAAGGAAAGGCCAGAATAATAGTCTACTGCTCATATATCACTTCGTAAGCTCAGACGATATTTCACGATCCTCAATTCCTCGCGACAAATGCAAAAGAAAAGGAATAAGCACAGGAACCCGTGGCTTATCATTCCAAGGACGTCATTGGTTGGGATTAAAATAATCTCTGTACTTTATACACCGAGGGGTAAATCATGACACCAGGACCGATAAGTACGATATCCTGGATGAAGCACACATCGCCTTCCGTTATCGTCAACAATGGCCACATTTACGTAAATAATAAAAGATAAGTCATACCATAACACGTTACAACGCTAAGAAACGTAATTACAAGAAAATCTACTGAAGAAGATATTCAGAACAAAACAATGTGTTTAAAATAACGGAATATAAACGCCTTCAACACAAGTACATGGTCTCTGGTATTCATTTCTGCAACAAGTTTCAAACACAAAAGACCATTTTCAGGTTAAAATACTTTAACAATATTTTAAAGTATTTAAACCCGAAGATGACACTTTGTGGTTGAAACTCGCTGCAAAAATAAATACCAGAGACCATGTACTTGTGTTGAAGGCTCTTTATTATTTTATACAATAAACCAACGGGATGGTAAACTTAAAGAATGTGACTAGACTATGCAAAACGGTATTTTGTAACCGCAACAGATATAAAGAAATAACTCCTAAGAATCTTCACTTGACTGAGAACAAGACGGCGATAAAACGACATTTGTTTTCGGCAAAGGTACGGAAGAAATACTCAGTTAACATCAGACGGCTTCTCGTTGATGCCGAAATAAGTCGGTTCAGTGACAGAGATTATGGTCAAGGCGGCGAACAATATGTACGGTACCGTACAGACTAACATACATTTGTACGGGACCCTGCATTACTTGCTAAGAATACACTACTTACTGCGACAATACGGTTTATTTCAGATGTAGAAAAAATAATACCATAAGCCATACAGAATTATCTTCAAAACCCCAGGCCACAAAACGGAATTATTATTAAATAATTATTAATAAACTAGAATTGAATTATTATTATTATCATCATCATCTCCTTTATGCAGGGTATTCACACTTACATACCTGAAACAAACCATGTTTCTAGGGTATACAGTGTCGCAGCTATTCCGTGCGTACTGTTAATGGTGCATATAGCGCTGTCTGCAATATTAAACTCTTTTGTGCTTCTACATTAGCACTTTCCGCAGTGTGTGTGCTGTGCCCAATATAGCTGTTTTCTGTAGTTCCTTGATATCGTGCTTTTCCGGTACGCTGCTCAAGTATTTTCTGATGGATTTTGAAATGGTTCCAGTTGCTCCTATTACTACTGGCGTCACCTTTGTTTTTACATTCCACATGCGCTGTATTTCTGTTATAAGGTCTTTATATTTTAGAATCTTCTCGGCTTCTTTCTTTATCACATTTCTGTCTCCCGGGATTGCTACATCAATTAGCATACATGTTCCTTTTTCATTATCCCGGATTATGATGTCTGGTTTATTGTTGGGGATGGTTCTGTCGGTTTGCACTTGTTAATTCCATAATATGGTTACCTTGCCCACTTGACTTGTTTCTACTAATTTTGGCACATGTTCACACCAGAGTTCACTGTCTAATATTACCCCTAGTTCCTTACATATATTGAGGTGCAGCTGAGCACCCACTCTGTCATGTCGCTTGACGTATTGTTCTTTATTTTGTTTATTATTATTATTATTATTATTATTATTATTAGTCTTATTATTGTTGGTAGTACCAATAGCAGTAGTCTTATACTTGGAAAGTGTGTTGTTAAAATGACAAATTACTAAATGAGGACTGAATTTGTATTACTCTGAACGATAAATACACGCGGAAGTTTTGTGCAAAGCAAATATCATTATTCAGCGCGAGAGGCAGGCGGAGACACACAAAAAATACTTCTTCATAAATGTCACTCTGGCTGATAGAAATGTGAAAACTACAGGCACAATAAAAATCAACGCTTGTAAAACTGTGACGAGAAATACTACATTGCTCCGGTCGTCACAGAAAATAACGAATTGTTTCCGAGGTCGTGTAAGTGACTTTGTAGATGACACTGTGAGAACAATCCTGAAGACAATTTACCAAGAAACTGCAACGCTTGAAGGATAACAGATGTGTAGAAAAACGGCTGCTGTGAGAAGACAATGCTTGCGAGATGGGAACCGACTGTGGTCCCTGTTAGGCACCAGTGACATTCCACTGATAATGCTTGCGAGATGGGAACCGACTGTGGTCCCTGTTAGGCACCAGTGACATTCCACTGATGATGATAATGATCATCGCCACCACCACCATCGCGTTTTTTTTTCGAACCCCACGGACAGACCTAAAAAAGCCATACACTCCCGAAACAGAACAAAATGAAAAACTTCACAGCATATACTAACTTGGGAGTTCTGCCTTTAACCTTTTAAAGCCTAGCGGTAACTTTACGTACCACCAGGTTTAACATTAAAAAATTCTACGTGGTGCCCACATTGCGTTTATGTGTTTTGTACGGATCTCAGAACAAACAGCAACTTTTTCCTTATAAAACACTGAGAGATTGGTTTTTATAACCGAAGTGGTGAGTGTTTACAGCGCGGTACGCACTGAGTCCTTATATAAAACAGATACGCTTCGTCTTTAAAGGGTTAAACCTACAAAGGCGCAAGACGTGACGACACAGCAATGGTTACATGAGACAGAAGGAAAAAGGCCTCCTGGTTGCAGTATAAACCAATGATAAAAAGGCAGCGGTAAAAATGCTTGTTATTTGTTAAGAAGAAGAAGAAGAAGAAGAAGAAGAAGAAGAAGAAGAAGAAGAAGAAGAAGTAGTGCATTCAACTTAATTTTCCTTAGCAATTAAGTATTTAAATGCTGATGTATTGAAATATTCAACATGCAACTTTATTCAATCGTATTCGTGGGATGCAGGGGTGTCCAACTCGCAGCCCGCTGTCACATTTGTAAATAACGTGTAGACCATAAAATTACACAATACTTTAGGTGTATACCCCTTATTGTTGATTTTTACACAAGCGGACCAAGAACCAGACCACAACAAAAGCCGCGGACCTCTGTCAAATAAAGGTTGGACATCCCTGCTGTATTGTCTACGTACCACTTGAACATGACTATGTATGCGTGCACTACGGGTCAAATAAAAGGTGCCGGCATACAATTCTAATAACCCGCATGATTGTTACGTAAAACATACGCACAAGCGATGTCACTGTGTTCCACTCCTTGTTGACGTCATCATGTTTACTCCACATGCTACGCTTTGGAAAATGGAAACAGAACACTGCTAAAAACGATCCCTTTTGTATGAGTGGGTGCTATGTCTGACGAAAGGTTTACTCTGCCTTCTGGTAGCGAGGAAATTACAAAATATTCTTTGAAGAAATAATTACTTCAACCAAAACACACACACACACACACACACACACACACACACAAGCATTTTAACGAGAAACATGTTTTGTTTTGCTTTGTCCGCGCTGGAAACCATGACCCCGCCTACGATTCCAGACAACCAAACAGATGTACTCACACTCCCACACGTCTCTCATTTACCTCTGAGTTCTCATGACAAAATACATTAGACTTATGGTACTGGTGCCGACGTTTGACCTCATACATAATTCGAAGTATTGTTCCATGAAGAGACAGGCGGCACGCTTCACCGAAACGGTGATAACTATATACAAATCCACACCGCGTCATAACCAAGAAGACTGGTATCTTCACAAATTTAACATGTTTGCCAAAGGCGTACTCAGAATAAATACATGGATCTAAAAGACAGAAAGCAATGGGACGCCCAAAAAGATGTACAATGGGAAGCTAATCAATCATCTCTGTTTTCAACAAATATTAACCCTTTAAAGACGAAGCATTTCTGTTTTATATAAGGACTCAGTGCGTACCGCGCTGTAAACACTCTCCACTTCGGTTATAAAAACCAATCTCTTAATGTTTTATAAGGCAAAAGTTGCTGTTTGTTCTGAGATCCGTACAAAACACATAAAGGCAATGTGGGCACCACGTAGAATTTTTTAATATTAAACCTGGTGGTATGTAAAGTTACCGCTAGGCTTTAAAAGGTCAATAGCTTAATAAAATTAAGAGATGTGAGATGGACGGGTCACGTAGAACATATGGCAAACATAAATATGCATACAATATTTTGATCACAAAACCAAATGAAAAAGACAACTTGAAAGAGTTGGGGGTGAATGGAAGGATGATATTAAAACTGATCTTGAAATAAGATGAGCGTGGACTGGATTATAGTGGTGGGTTGTTGTGGCCATGAAAAACTTTCGCACTCCATACAAGCCGAGCGTTTCGTGACTGCTGGCTTCTAATAACGACTCCTCCTTCCATTTATTACTCATATTGTTAAACGGTTTACGAAGAAATACCACTCGGTTCAAATACCTTTAAATATACGCAACCAAGTTTTAATGTAACAAAGATTCACCATACGGCGACAGCCTCGTCTACGTCACAGATAATAGGAGTTTATATAGAGGGCTGGGGCGTAGAGATCCAAAGCATCGTCAGCACAGACCTACTGCATTACGTAATGTAACTTCTACAGGAAGTCACGTTTAGAATCAGAGTCTCAAATTAAGAACAGTAACCACAAAAACTCACAAACAGCAACAGGCGGTCTTCAAAAAAAAATGCCATGCCCTGACCGCAGAAAAATCCGAAGCTAATTGCCTGAGTACAGGACGATTACGAAAACATTACATTCAAAACACAGTGCCTACAACATATCATGAATGTGACAGGAATATCAACAGCAGTGAAAAAGTAATTTATTTGCGCATAATTATTCTGTCCATCATGTTGGCAGCAACTGCTTGTTTCAAAAAGGATTCTACAATACCTACACCATTTCGGCCAAATCTTGCCACCACATTCTTCTATCCGACACGAGAAAGATTTGAGTCTACGCACGATTGATGGAATTCACTGAGCTTGCACGGTGTTTTCGTTAGTTCTTCTACGTTAATGCAAAACCACATGTCGAAGTAAACCCACATACTCCGACAATTTGGGCCTTCATTTTTGTTTTGTCTATGCCATTATTGTTCGTCCGAAGTTACAGAGTCAAAGAAATTTGTAAGCACTGTTAAAGAAGGTAATGATCAATCACGACGTATTAAAACATTTTACAAGTGTTAGCTACCGCGAACGTCCATAGGTAGCATTCGATTCCAATTACTGAAATACAGTAATTAATTAACTGAAAACGCAAGAAGTGTGTTCAGAGATCATAATGTATTAGAATATAGCCTGAAGTAATTTAGAAGTTAAATTTTTAAAGCCTAGCGGGTGCTTTACGTAACACCTGGTTTCACATTCAAAAGTTTCTACATTGTAGTGACATTGCGTTTATGTGTTTTGTACGGATCTCAGAACAAACAGCAACTTTTGCCTTATAAAACATTTAAGAGACTGGTTTTTATAACCGAAGTGGAGAGTGTTTACAGCGCGGTACGCACTGAGTCCTTACATAAAACAGATTACGTTCCGTCTTTAAAGGGTTAAATATGTTTATTTCTACAGTTGGAGTCATATACTGTTGAAATGGGAAAATGTGATGTGATTTTAGTACGTCCCGTGATGCACAAACTGTCACATATTTTACGTAATTTGGGAAAGGACACACACCGCAACCAGAAGAGCACAACAACAACAACAACAACGATGGCCTTGTACATATGAGACGGATAGCTCTGTCCGTGCTGTGACTAAGCTATGGGCTGGGCAACCGGGGAGCCGTGGTTCGATTCCGGGCACGTAGATGAGATGTTTTAGTCCAAAGCGTCGAGATCGACTATGGGGCTAAACCTGTGTCGTGTTCAATGGATACTTGGCGCTATTCTCTGGGGTCAGAGCGGTAAGGGCGTAAAGGTAATCACTTGCCTGCATCTATGGTCTAAATTAAGCCTGCATGAAGATACACCTCTATTCGTTCACAAGCCTTCATGGCGTGGTGCTTACAAGCACAAATCTACCTTTGCCCTTGTTCACAAAAATATGTAGCTGTTGTCTATGTGCCAAAGCATTTACATGCCTAATTGAACGCAAAGTTTTATTCAGTGTTAGACTTAGAAACGAAATAGAGACGAAATGTAAGGAATTACTACAGATCAATATGAATCAAACTTAGATTCCTTAGCCAACACCAAAATGAACGTTCAGCTCTACGAATAGTACTCAACGATCAGAACTAATTTTTCGGCATAAAAGGTAGGTCTCGTCTCTTTCCGACCAATTTAACGCAATCCAACGTGACTGCAAATATTTTCGATACTGAAGCATGTACGAAAGAAGGCATCTCATTAAGTAAAGGTGTCACGGAATTCACGCCCTGAATATTCAAGAGCAGCAGCATAGCCAATCGTGTGAATTCTATTATCCATGTAACAGGATGAGAAATCCGTGAGCGAACTGGAGTCGTGAAATATTGAACACAGCATGAAACTGAATCCCAGTGATTGGTAATTTGTCACGCTCGTGTCATCACGTATTTTTATACATTTTCCTTAAGAGTCTACCACCGCTTTGACGAAACAGATAAACTAAGGTCTTCGTAAAGCAAAGTACGCGAGGACCATTAGACGTGTGCGTATGGGAAGAACTACAAACTGATACAATCTTTCGTCGTAAATCGCAACGTAGCGATTAACATTCGTGCTTCATATCTGCACAGTTTCGGGTTCGAATCTAGATCCGGATACAGGCTATCCAACTGGCCCATCTTAAGTTCAAATTTGGTTTTGTGTGCCAGCACGACTTCCTAACTTATTCACAGCCATTTGGTTAGCTGTTTGAGAATGTTCATAGAGTATTTCAATGATGCTTATCACTTGTGACAATGTGGCAATTATATCTTACAGTTTTGCAACATAACTAAACAGGAACAAAATACGAAATGTACGTATAATGTAACCCTGAAGCGCGTTCTGATTTGTGGATACCGGTCACTTCTCAGATGCTCAAATCATTTAATGCAATGTGGTCACACTTGTTTTGCCTCACAATTATGCACACATATTATAGAATTTTATTACTGTTATTAGGACCCGTTTGTTTTACATATATATATATATACAGGTGTGTGTATAAAATTTACTATTTATGTCTATGTTTATTGTGTTGAATTTATTGGTCACACACCCGAGATTTCTTTGCCGACTTGACTGATAATATGCTTACGTTTATTTAGTTAAATTCACTGGCCGCTGATCGCCATCATTAGGGACTACACAGAAGCATACGGGAAGATGTGCAAACCATATATCTTAAAATGATCCCTGATTATAGCGACTGGCCTAAAAGTGTCGGATCTGTAACAAATAAATATCAGTAAACAGCGTACTTTGTTGGTATTTCAGTATCTAACAATAATAATAGGAAGAAGAGCTTATTTTACTGTGTCACATTACAGAAGAGCCCCGTGCCTGCTAAAACTAAGCGTTCTGCTGTGCATATCCCTTATATTAATCCCAAGTTCTACACTGTTAATGAAATGTTAATATTAACCTTTTAAAGCCTAGCGGTAACTTTACATACCGCCAGGTTTAACATTAAAAAATTCTACGTGGTGCCCACATTGCGTTTATATGTTTTGTACGGATCTCAGAACAAACAGCAACCTTTGCCTTATAAAACATTAACAGATTGGTTTTTATAACGGAAGTGGAGAGTGTTTACAGCGCGGTACGCACTGAGTCCTTATATAAAACAGATAAGCTTCGTCTTTAAAGGGTTAAATTGTATATTATGTGCTCCACATCCGTGCACTGTATCATACAAAAATAATATTCACCAACTAATGCACCAAAATACATACAATCTTTATTCGTAAACAGCTCCTACATGTTTCGACCCTGCTGGGTCATCTTCAGGAATAGTCTATTACACCGTTGGATGCACTTATACACTTATACAATTCATACCCTGACCGCGGACACCACAGGCCACCTCTCAACGGAGGATGAAAGCAAAGGCACATTCTCACTTAACAGTATAAGTGCATCCAACAGTGTAACAGACTATTCTCCCCGAAGATGACCCAGCAGGGTCGAAACATGTAGGAGCTTTTTACGAATAAAGATTGTATGTATTTTGGTGCATTAGTTGGTGAATATTATTTTTGTATTAAATTCTATATCATGTGCCACACGCGTATTTTAGTTTTCAGCTCTCGCTGGGTTTTGATCTCTGGGTGTAAGCTACGTTTTTCTCTCTCTCGTTAATTATTATTATGTAAAGTGTTAGTTCATTCAATAGGAAATGAGGTTTTGAGTCCCGCAAGGGCATTATTAAATATCTATACAAACCGTATTTGGAAACGTTTCGTTATAGAATAAACACGTACATTCATGAAATGGGTTATGCGTAGTAATTACGAATAGGACAAAAATGCGTCAGCAGTAAACAGTGAGAGATCACCACTTTAGTCAGCATTTCAGCCTCGATCTTTGATAGAAAATATTACGTAACGTGCCTATTCAATAACACAGTGATTTAAAATTTTTCCACCAGGGTATAAAGTGGATCAATGCAAGGGTTGTCTGTCGAAACCGCAAACTAGAGATTTACATTGTTAAAGTTTCCTCTTTGAATTTTCAACAGCATTTTACTAGTGTCAATACAGACCTATAAATCGTGCTGGTAGGGATCAAGGCATCAAAACGTTGGCTCATTAACCACATTTCATTAAAGGTTTAAAATTCAACAAAATCACGGGGATCTGGGGATTCTGTAAAGTACACAGATTTCGTGCTGTTTTTTAGGGCTTAGCAGAGCGTTCAACAAAACGCAGCCGATGGACCTATCGACCTTTGCAATGCGGGCCGCGATCCAATTTCAGAAACATGAAAAGAAAATATATGAAATTCTACAAATAATTAGAGTCGAACTCGATTAAAACGTCATGAAGGCGACTGAATAACTTGTGTCGTTATAAACGAGTGTTGTTACAGCCGAATATTGCAACGTTATTGTGAAGAATGAGGAAATAATTGTTACCACAGAATATCTGACGCTATAGATGAGGTGTCGTATAAACCGATGTCGTTATAACAAGGCTCCACTGTATTTCATCTGCATTCATACGAACGTATTATTCAGAAATGCGTTTTGTTATTAACGGTACAACACACTTTTCATCCCAAAACACAAAGAGGCGTTCCAGCTGAAGAAAAAGTATTGCGCTGCTAGGCTTCGATGTTCATATGTTTAGGAAACGGAAAGTAAAATTGTGACTAAATGTAAGCAGTTGACAACACAGGTACCACCAGTGCAGCAACCAACGGTGTATAACCGTCTACTTATACACCAACTTTTATTTAATTAGTTTAATTCTACAGTTTTATCACTTATATATTGCTAATTTCACTATCAATGCCAATTGCATTTTATAGCAAGTTTTAATTAACACTTTAAAGACGAAGCGTATCTCTTTTATATAAGGACTCAGTGCGTACCGCGCTGTAAACACTCTCCACTTCGGGTATAAAAACCAGTCTCTTAATGTTTGATAAGGCAAAAGTTGCTGTTTGTTCTGAGATCCGTACAAAACACATAAATGCAATGTGGGCACCACGTAGAAATTTTTAATGTTAAACCTGGTCGTATGTAAAGTTACCGCTAGGCTTTAAAAGGTTAAGTACAAGTCATCCTTTTTATAATTGACTTGGTAAAGATATACTGGCTACGCAACATTTTATAATATGACATCTGTGAGATCTCACATGATAAAGTATAAAAAAATGAGGTATACTTGTAGTGAAGGGTTCACTATCACTCACATCTGAAGATGGCCGAATCGAGGCCGAAACATGTGGCATGTATTTTATGTAATTAAATATTTAAGTATATATATATACAGTGAACGAAATTGTTCAGTACGGTTCTTTTAATTTCTGTTACATTAGCGTTACGCACAAAGGGATGGCAAATATTAAAATTATTAACACAAGGTGTGCCTGGAAGTTTTGCTGTCGTAGCAGTCTCTGCCTCTTTCATTCGTATTGTTCTCTGTCACAGTCCGCGGCTGAATTCGAAAGGTCAGTGACAGCAGTGACACCAGGAAGGACTCATTAAATAAGATAAGTTTCAAATTTTCTACGATTAATTAAATTTTTAACAATACTTAGAAATAAGCTTACCGCCCAAATATTGTCTTTATTCAAGACATGGTAATCAATAATGAGACATAGCTGAAATATACGGGTATTTAACATTTCTTTCTTTTGATATGGCCCTCATGCCCAAAAGTTTGGTTCATCACTTGCTTACCGAAAGCCAACATGTTTATATGGGTCAATGTCGACAGACCGGACACAAATGTTAACATGCCTGTTGGATGGATGCAGGAATAAATGCTACAAACACATACACACTCACGCGCACACATATCACAGGTTAGCCCTCAGTCAAACTGTCACATCGCATTCATGCTCCACACATGGATTCTGACACAAACTGTTCCTAATGCTACAGAAAATAAAATTAAATAATGTGCCGGAACAACTCAGTCGGTACAGTGAATGGACTACGGACTTGGAAAGATTAGATTCAAAGTAAGGGAAAAATATTTTTCTATTTTCCAGTGTCCAGTCTGGGTCTGGTGACCAGCAGGTCTCCTATTCCAGGTGGTATCTGGGGTTGAGAGTACGGAACATGAAACTGTCACTCAGTACACCTAGAGCCAATGGTAAGAATACGTGGATCTAGACCTCCCACCCGATATCTTCATGCCATAAAGCTTAAAATTTTAAAGCCAAGCGGTAACTTTACATACCACCAGGTTTAACATTAAAAAATTCTACGTGGTGCCCACATTGTGTTTATGTGTTTTGTACGGATCTCAGAACAAACAGCAACTTTTGCCTCATAAAACATTAAGAGATTGGTCTTTGTAACCGAAGTGGAGAGTGTTTACAGCGCGGTACGCACTGAGTCCTTATATAAAACAGATACGCTTCGTCTTTAACCCTTTACGGACGAAGCGTATCTGTTTTATATAGGGACTCAGTGCGTACCGCGCTCTAAACACTCTCCACTTCGGTTATAAAAACCAGTCTCTTAATGTTTTATAAGGCAAAAGTTGCTGTTTGTTCTGAGATCCGTACAAAACAGATAAACGCAATGTGGGCACCATGTAGAATTTTTTAATGTTAAACTATGGCCCTGGGGTCGACTCAGCCTCTAACGGAAATGAGTACCAGGAATATTTCCTGGGGGGTAAACGCGGCCGGTGCGTAGGGCTGACAACCCTACCACCTTCATGTGCCGATTGTCTAGAAATCTGGGAGCCTCAACCTCCTGGAACCCTGTGGGCCTGTCCAGGCCTGTAATGGGACTGCTTTACCTTTTTTTAATGTTAAACCTGGTCGTATGTAGAGTTACCGCTAGGCTTTAAAAGGTTAAGAGAAATGGGTCACTGATGGTGGTGAAGACCTCACCGAAACATGATGGACTATAAATGATGCTTCTAATGTTGTAATAAACTATCTATACGTTGTGTTGGAGTTGGGCTTACATACTTGAATTTAGCCAGCAAGTTTATAGATATTACACAGTGTCCAAGCACTGCACACGTCACTGAACTCAGGTTAACATTGCCCATGACGCACCTCACGGCACACGAGAAACTATGACAATGCAGGCCTATGTATAACTTAACACTGATGCGCGTTCGCGTAACCATTGTTGCCGTGGAAAAGCAATAAGTGTTACATATTCTGACTCTGTCTGTATTCTTGCCTTATTTAACCGGCATGCAAATCACGTCTTTTCCTGCGTCGTATTATTTGTCATATGTGACCTGTTTGCCTCTACACCATATTTTTATACACTATCTAAAAAAGGCATAACTTTTGTCAAAAAAAAGGTATTCAGAACGAAATGTGTGTTTTGATTTTCTCCACAACTTTTGTCTAAAACATTTATCATTCTAAGAAGAATTCAGCGAGATATCACAAATGTACACAGATCTTCATGTAAAGTACCGGTTATTCTTGTCAGATTTTAATGGAACTTGAATTTTCTCAACATATTTTCGAAAAATCTTCAAATATTGAATTTCATGAAAATATGTGAACATCCACGTTTTCTAACGCCCCATGATAAAATGACTCATACAAATATGTGGTCCTACAGCGGTGCCAACATTTTTACGATTCTTTACTTATCACAGCAGTCTACTATGTCATACCATAGTTATCATCTTCTAAATCACAGACGGTTAAACAAATGTCCGAAGGAAGACGAAGTTATCCATCAGTTTGAATCCCAAATCCTCTACACCGGCTGAGTGGCCGAAGCAATCATTGAGAAAATAAGCAACGTTCTGCTGGTTAATTAAAACGAACTACTCAGTCGTATCAGTAAAACATTAATTACAAGTCACATAACAATTTGACCACGCGCTGTTAAATTTGATCAAGGTAAAAGCAACAAGATTTACTGTTCGTGAATTTTAAGGGCCCCCCTCCACCCTCCGGTCCACCTGTGCCGCTGTCGATAAATCAATCACTAATGCCTTTATCAGGTTTTTGCAATTTAAGTGCCACGATGCCAGTCACACCTGTTGTAACTTGCCAGGTTTTATTGAGGTTACTGTACACAAATGGCGAACGCTGCACGTAATGAGGAGGCTTAACATCCTTAACCTTTTAAAGCCTAGCGGTAACTTTACGTGCCACCAGGTTTAACACTAAAAAATTCTACGTGGTGCCCACATTGCGTTTATGTGTTTTGTACGGATCTCAGAACAAACAGCAACTTTTTCCTTATAAAACATTAAGAGACTGGTTTTTATAACCGAGGTGGAGAGTGTTTACAGCGCGGTACGCCCTGAGTTCTTATATAAAACAGATTGCATCTCGTCTTTAAAGGGTTAAAGTGGGCCTCACTATACCGCCGGGACTCGCGGCATGCAAACGAACTTATCAAGGTCATTTTATTATCTTAATTCTGTTTCAGTGCTGTCCATGGGCCTAACCATGGCCTCTTCCACTTACTAAAACAACTTACGAAACAGCTCATCTAATTTAGATAAGTATGCCTACCTAACGCTAACGCATGCAATATAATCCTACCTTTAATTGCTTACAGAATTGTCACTTCATGCAACTTAGTACGATAAGTGCATTATCATTTATCAATATCACAAAGCAATTTTCGCTACTTCACAGTCCTTATAAAATTAGACTGGTGTGTTATTCTGTCCCGACTGTTGTAACAGTCATAAAGCGAATACGAATATGGCCTATAGAAACCGAAACATGGAAGAGGAGCATCTCACAAAGTAACGGACGGTTGGTGGTGGTCAAATGTGTAATTAATTGGATTAAATACTGGATATTACAGAGTAATGTTCCATTTTCCGAACAAAAATCTTAAGCAATGTTGAATATTACTTATTTATTAAGAGTCCATTACACAGCAAATGGCAAAACACTACCTTCGCTCGCTACAGTAACGTCTCCAGCCAGTACGATCGCACCTTATAATTTACGAGCGAACTCAGGAAGTTACCGACGTTCGCTTTCCACTGAAGGCATCAAAATTAGTCAGTTACGGTTTAATTACTTAACCCTTTACACATCAGCGGTTAGATTTAATATCACTAGGTTTTAACATTAGAAAATTCTACATTCTGACCACAGACTGTATTTTGTGCGTTTTGTATGGATCTCAAAGCAACATCGATTATTTCCCTTTACAGCATTAATTCATGGGGTTTTATAATGCAGACGTGGTGTGTTTACTGTGAGGTACGACGTGCATCTTTGCCATAATTCAGGTTAATTTTTATCTTTAAACGGTTAACGCAAGGTGCTGACAGACTGTACGACAAGCCTTAAAGTAAGAAAATCCTGTTTCTTTCCACAGAGTGTATTTAGACCGATTTGTTTTGAATGATCATCAGGGTAACCAGTGACTACTTCACTTAACTGCATTAACTAACTTATCTGTGTAGTGGTAATACAATATTTTCTATTATCTATACACCGAATTGTTGATACATGACTTAGAACAGTTAGAATTCAAAGGGTTAATGCACCGATTACCACTATTAAATTCATACACACATCTCACCTACCAGTGAAGCTGAAATTGTAACTTTCTGACGTGTCCACAAGGGCAACAGTCAGAAGACTGCCGAGGCCTAAAATGCGCCACTGAAAAGTATTAGTCAGTGGACGTAAACGGTTCTTACGCAGTGACGGAAATGCGACCCTCCTTGCTCTGTTATTAGCCATCAACTTGTGATATATGCATACAGCTACTAACGACAGAACATCCGCAGAATACTGGATCTCCGCCAATCATTATGGCCTGTTCTTGGAAACATCACCTTCAATTTAAAGACTGGCATTGTGAAATCACATTCAAATAAGACTACTGCGGTTTGTCTCGTTCGCTTTACTTCATTCAAAGTTTCTCTAAACTTCAAAACTAATATAGGAGTCGGACTACCGAAAGATTGCAGTTCTTTCTGTATTTATGTGCAGTTTATTAGTGACACTGTCAGTGTACCAGGTTATAAGAGCATAACGTCGAATGATACGGTAACAGTGAATAAAAAAATTTAACGTGTTCCATGTCTGTGCGCTATATTATACAAAAACACTAATCACCAACAAATGCATAAACAGAGTTTTATCATCAATCGTAACGCACTCCTACATGTTTCGACCCTGCTGGGTCATCTTCAGGGAGAACTTTTTTGTTATCGTTACACTAAGGTTGCACTTTATAGTTGAGTGAGAATGTGCTGTTGACTGTGTACTGCGTTGTTTTCGGAGGCGTGAACTGTCTGCGGTCCCGGCCTGCAGGCCCTTAAGGGGCCTAGTTGGTAGCCGAGTAAGTATGTGCACACAGATATGACATAGGACGTCTTTCACGACTGATTCAGTATTGAGACATTGTGCAGAGAGAGAGAGAGAGAGAGAAAGAGGCTCCTTTCAGCGTTGCCAAATGTGGGTAACCAAATATTACACATTAGTGGTGCTGGCATTATTAGCAGCTCACCATATATTCCACATTAGCAGGATAAAGGTTAAACTAAATCTCCTTACACAGGAAGCAGTCGCGTAAGGTCTTGCTGTAATCCTACGAGAAAACCCATGACACCATCATATCCGTGTCTGTAGCGTATCGTACCGCTTTAGCTGATTTTTGTACCAGAGACCGATCTCAAACAATCTTGTTATGTAGATAATGCGATGCGGAGGTCACCCACTGTGCTATCTGTTATCCTGTCTTAACATAAGCACTGCTGATATACTTCATGACTGACGACACTTACGTAATGCTATGCTGATAAGTGGCGATTACGGTAATTGTTGCCAGGAAAATATTTTGAAAAATAAATAAATACACGTAGTTTTGGGATGAACCATTTCTTTCACATCTTTGATTCATGGTTTTATCAATTACGAGGGTGCTGAGGAAGAAATGTGGCACAAAAGCGGCGACGTAACAGGTGACTGGAAGAGAGTGCGTAACGAGAAACTTCATAATTTCCAGTTTCATTAACCCTTTAAAGGCGAAGCGAATCTGTTTTATATAAAGACTCAGTGCGTACCGCGCTGTAAACACTCTCCACTTCGGTTATAAAAACCAATCTCTTAATGTTTTATAAGGCAAAAGTTGCTGTTTGTTCTGAGATCCGTACAAAACACATAAACGCAATGTGGACACCACGTAGAATTTTTTAATGTTAAACCTGGTGGTATGTAAAGTTACCGCTAGGCTTTAAAAGGTTAAATATTCGAGTGATAAAATCGGGCGAATGAGGCGGGAGGGGCATGTAGACTTTATGGGGGAGAGGAGAAGTGCATACAGGGTTTTGGTCGCGAAACCTGAGGGAAAGAGACCACTTGGAAGACACAGGCGTAGACGGCAAAATAATAGTAAAACAGGTATTCAAGAAATAGAATAGGGGGCTTGGACTGGATTGATCTGGCTCAGGGTAGGGACAGTAGCGGGTTCTTGGGACTGTGGTAATGGACTTGAGTGTTCCATAAAATGCGAGAAACTTCCTGACTAGCTAAGAAACTATCAGCTTCTTAAGAAGGACCCTGTTCCACGGAGTTAGTTATGACTTTACTAATTAGACACATAAAATTTGATACGGGGAGAGGCTAATAAATGCCACTATGATTTGAACAAAACTTTATCTTCCACTAATTGCCGAAAATGAGAAACGTTCGCGGTTGGGCTGCCAATAAAACAGGTACCAGACGTATCTCTAGCAACAGACAATGACAGACTGACAGCAGTGGAATAAGCAAGCCCACTTGACAAATTGGGTATGTCCGGTTTACAAGTGCACCTATTTCCTTTGAAACAGGCTACCAATTGCGGGATAAAGAACTCCCAACTTACAATTACTCACATTAACTCTAATGTTGCTAATAGACGCTAGGCTAGTCAAAGTTGCACGCCTTTTATGCAATCCCAGCATTCAGTGACGTGTTCACAACAGCCCACCATTGGTACCCTCCCACCCTGTTTCCTCCTAAGACCAACTTCGTTCACATCCTCACGTCGACACCAAGGACTTCGAAACTGTCTATTCCCTTTAAAGCTCTTCCAGTAGATTACGATATGCAGTTCTCATATCTCCCATGTGTGCTACGAACTCTGGCCATATGATCTTCCCCGATTTAATAAAAGTAACAAGCTTCATGAAGTATACAAATGATTAAGTTCTTCAATATGTGGATTTCTGCAAGCTCTTGTTAGGACTACTTCCTTTCCCTTATGAGGTGTGGATAAGAGAAGCAAAGTAAAGTGAAGTGAAGTGTAGACAGGATAAGTGATATACTGATGTGTTGACGCACTACGGTTTAATGATGTAGACTACAACAGAACTATAGCGCACCTTAGCAGTACCGATTAAATAAACATGTTTAAAGACCCTGCCACTTGTCTGTACCCTGAGTCAGGTTTTAATTGCATTTGTATTTGTACTTGTACTTGTATGTGTATTGTATTTGTAAATGTATTTGTATTGTAATTATATTTGTATGTGTGTTGTATTTACGATTGTACTTGTAATTGTATTTGTATTGTAATTGTATTTGTATGCGTATTGTATTTGTAATTGTATTTGTATGCGTATTTTATTTGTAATTGTATTTGTATTGTAATTATATTTGTATGTGTGTTGTATTTACGATTGTACTTGTAATTGTATTTGTATTGTAATTGTATTTGTATGCGTATTGTATTTATAATTGTATCTGTATTGTAATTGTATTTGTATGCGTATTGTATTTGTAATTGTATTTGTATTGTAATTGTATGTATTGTGTGTAGTATGTGCCCCTTATTGTTTTTGTAATTTTGTGTGTCGTGTTTTTTTACTGTGGTGTGTTATTTTGTGTGTTGTGTCTTATTGTAGTACCACTGCCACCGGGTACAAACCCATTTGCAGTTAAAATAAATAACAATAATAAAGAAAAATAATATACAAATATTCTCCTCAGCAAACTTTGCCCACTCTCTCGAGTTCGTTTCTTAATGTTAATACGAAAGTCCAAGTTTCACTTTCACACAAAGTAACAGGTAATATTTTAGTTCTTTTTATTTATAGTTTTTGACACCAAAGAAAAGGATTGAAATTTCGAACTGCACAAAAGCAAGCTTTCTCTGAATTTAATACCCTGAACCTTCGTATTTAGCTATGATTAGGCACAGTGCAAGCTATAAACATATCTGCTTGTACGAGGGGTGGCCAGAAAATAAGTTGACGGCGTACATAATTGGGCTACCTTATTTTCCAACTCTAATAACAAAAAACTTAAGTTTTCATGGTACTGCTAATCCACAACTTTCCACACAATCCTCGCCACAACTAAGGCAGTTATCCTATCGTGGGATTACCTTAGTTCGTACCCTGCGTTATCAGATATCGTGTCACAACTGTTTTCACGTACCAATAACCTATAATTTATGGCTGTCAAGATTTTGCATCAGCATTGAAAACAAATGATAATCACCCGGCGACGAAATCCCCTTACATAATCACTTAACAGTGTAGGTTCTTTAGTTACGAAATTATAAGCCGTGTAAACTTCATTAGTGGCCGAGTCTCTCCCTTTACAGATACAGTCATTACTAATACATTAGTCCCCGTTGCCTGGGCAAACAGTATATTATTCAATATATAATGTACAATTTATGTACGATCACAAGCCAAGATGTTCCGATTACATAACTTCCATAATCGTTATGAGGCAGAAGACAAGGTTGTCGCTTTCCACGCCATCCAGCGGGAGCAGACGTACAGGCAGGGCTGTGGAGTCGGTACACAAAAGCTCCGACTCCGACTCCACAGCCCGGCGTACAGCTGTAGTTATTCTTAACCTCGGAACCAGATGGAACTATGTGAAGAGGCCTAACCCTTAGAAGAGGTTATACAAGTAGTCTAAAGTTTTTACTTTTTGGACATTAACACTGAATGTTTATTACTTACTTTCATAGACACGGCATATAATACAATCCAAAAGAAACTAAATGCCGACTTAAAAAACTTACCCTTTAACCTTTTAGAGCCTAGCGGTAACTTTACGTACCACCAGTTTTAAAACTGAAAAATTCTACATGCCGCTTACATTGCGTTTATGTGTTTTGTACGGATCTCAGAACAAACAGCAAATTTTGTCTTATAAAACATTAAAAGACTATTTTTATAACAGAGGTTGAAAGTGTTTACTGCGCGGTACGCACTGAGTCCTTATATAGGACACAAACGTTTCGTCTTTAATGGGTTAAAGGGCAGTGGTAAGGATATGTATCACATCCTTTAACATTCAAGAACCCTGAATCCAGCCGAAAACGTGTTTCGTATTTCTCACAATAAGTTATCAGTTCCCTAAATAGCATGAGCTGGCTGATCTTTGTAATTGGGACGCCGCCCGTTCCCTGGGAGGTATGAACTGAATTTTCAATTAGTAGTGACATGTCAACAGATCATTCAAAGAAAAATTTGAAACTCAGGTTCACAGAATAAATGGTTTTGCTTAATCGACTTAACCTTTAAAGCCTAGCGGTAACTTTACATACAACCAGGCTTAACATTAAAAAATTCTACGTGGTGCCCACATTGCGTTTATGTGTTTTGTACGGATCTCAGAACAAACAGCAACTTTTGCCTTGTAAAACATTAAGAGATTGGTTTTTATAACCGAAGTGGAGAGTGTTTACAGCGCGGTACGCACTGAATCCTTATATAAAACAGATACGCGTCGTCTTTAAAGGGTTAAACAGCACTGATATTGATCTAACCACACAGCTTACATCGCCGCTGATTTCCTTCGTCGCAGATGTATGCGGCTGTAGGCAACAACTGTTAAGGGTTATTACACTCGGCACGAGCCAATCAGGCCGATCCCAGTTGCCGCGCGGTCTAAGGCGTAGGTCTGCGGCCGAGCACTTGCTGGGATCGTGGGTTCGAATCCCACCAAGGGCATGGATGTTTGTCTCTTGTACAGTGTTTGTGTTGTCAGGTAGAGGTCTCTGCGACGGGCCGATCCCTCGTCCAGAGGAGTCCTACCGACTGTGGTGTGTGTTTGAGTCTGATCAAGTGAAAATAAACAGCCTCGACACCTGCTGTGAACAAGTAGGTAGAAGAGGTCAGGACTACGAAACGAAACGAGCTAATCAGTCTAGCATTGTCCAATTATCTATGGTTCAGTAACGAATACTGTATGTTCCCAAGCCTAATGCTGAACACGGCGTGCCTCCCTCAGGCAAGGCAAACAGCTTCGCAGAACAAGGGATGTCGCTACGTGATCCAGCAGTAATACGTCAGGGAAATGACAACGCTGCAATACCAAAGGAAGTATATATTCCACTGGTGTTTACTGCTACCATCTTGAGGCGCCTTCATCGGTATCTGAGATTTAAATTTTATTTTAACGTAAAGGAACGTCAGTCACACGATGCCTGCTTAGACCAATTACATATTGATTACCTCAACTTTGTGTTTCAAAGGGTTCAGAGTTTATATTTCCAAAATCCATGGGCCTACATAACAGGAGCAAAGATCTCTCTCTATCTCTGATAAAATTGCTTTCCCACGAATGGTTACTGGGACAGCTCCAACATGCCTCACGACGCTGCAAATTAAAAGCCGCAGTATACTGCCTGTTTCCGCCTGTTTTATTATGTTTGTCTATATTGTACCACTCTTCGTTACTTTTCGTTACACTAACACGTGACAAGTTAAGGTCATGAAAATCCTACAACACAACTGAACCTGATATCTTGGATTAAATTAAGTCAGGTCACAAAATACTGTATGTAACATGGTACTCGCGTGATGCAAGGGAAAATCGCTAAGCACAAAATGATATAGAGAGTTGTGTAACTGGTTTGGCAGGGCAAAATGCTTATCGTCAATGGGAACAGTCCTCAAGGATAAACAGGCCGAGTCCGCTAGCACTCAGCCACGCTACGGTAGGCAGCACGTATGACAGCGCGCCAGTTTACTCACGTCGCGCTCTTACGGGTGACCGCTGAACGATTCACTTCCCAACCTTGCCGCAACATTTACATGATTCACTCGACACTGGTTATAACAACCGAGTGATGCACTTTGCATCTTTCCAAAGTAGTTGAGTGATTTACTCTCTCTACTTCTTGCTACAGCTGGATGATTCATTCTCCTCTCTTTCTGCGTAATTTGAGTAATTCACTGCCAGCTCTTCCCCCTTACCCCGCCACTTCATACAACAGCAGAGGTTTCGGCCCAGTGAAATAACCAAATTATTGTTTATGCTTTACACGCGGTTGAACATCCATGACTATTTCTCCTCTTGAAGCACATGATTTACATCATAGCGTTTAACGTACACTTGTATATGTGAATTTTAGAAATAATAAACACCAACTGATGCACTAAAATATACATAATCTTTATTCGTGAAAGTCTCCTACATGTTTCGACCCTGCTGGGCCATCTTCAGGGAGAATAATTTTGATACACTATGGTTGCGTTTATACAGTTAAGTGTGAATGTGCCCATATGGCACGGATACAGTGCACGGACATGGAACACATTAAATAAGGGGACTTCCGTTTGCATTTAAAGGACAGAACTGGATACATCTGCGAAGAACGGATGCCTATCAAAAATAAAAATAAGGCTGGTATAATACCGTTGCGTCTGAAACATAAACATCGCAAAGAATACCAAAACACTTGCCAGATAAATCTCAGCACTGAGTCCGAGCGCACTAATAAGATCGAGACCATGAAAACAATTACGGCAATTCTTCAAGCATGCATGTTTATACTTCTGTCGTGTAAAGTGTGTTGTCTCTGCTGTAAGGGCAAGAGGATCCGCAGTAATGTTCGCAGTTCCCAATTTCCGCCATAAAACTACGATTATAAACCAAAAGAACGCAAGTGACCTCAGGAATATTTCAGGACCTGAGGTCTGTTCTCTTCTGGGGTATTACGCAGCGTCGAGTGGTACTCGACGCTGCGTAATACCCCAGAAGACAGCAGATGTCATCAACATCGCAGCGGAAGCCTAAAATCACAGATTTCAGATCCTGACACAAAGGTTTGAAATACAGTAACTGGTTCTTGGTGTATAAAACCGTACGTGACACAGTTAAGTTACATGTTTGACCCTTTAAAGACGAAGCTCATCTGTTTTATATAAGGACTCAGTGCGTACCGCGCTGTAAACACTCTCCACTTCGGTTATAAAAACCAGTCTCTTAATGTTTTATTAGGCAAAAGTTGCTGTTTGTTCTGAGATCCGTACAAAACACATAAACGTAATGTGGGCACCACGTAAAATTTTTTAATGTTAAACCTGGTCATATATAAAGTTACCGCTAGGCTTTAAAAGGTTAAATATCTATGACATGATTTTACAAGTGGAGGGGCCGTGCAGTGGTTCAGGCAGTTAGGCACCGGCCCCCGCGGAAACCCAGGCTCAATCCCAAGGCAGTCCATGTAAGATTTGTGACGGAGTAACTGGCACTAGCACAGGCTTTTCTCCGAGAACTTCGGTGTTGTCTGTATCATTAAACCAGTGACCCATACTCATAATTCATTCATATACCATCAACGGTATACAACCTCAGCAACAGACAGCGTCGTTAAGTAAGACAAAACTGTAGACCCACACTTCCAGTCTCATTGTTTTGCTTTAAATTAGTTAGATCATACTCGAAGAACAAAGTGAAGTGTGTCTTTGTGGAGTGCACTTTACCACAGAAACGGCTACCATACAGTGGACGATCATGTATGAACAGGCCTAGCAAAATGACCGGTGAGATGGAGCATTTAAGAACATGTTTCAAAAACTCGTGATCATAAACCCTGTCCTGACACAGGTCAGAAATTTCGAATGCACTCATACAAAACGGAGGAAGAACACTATTTAATCGTGCCTGTTGCCCAATCGAAGCAGTTTTCAGCAAGGTAAGCGGCTAAATGAAACAAAAAACTTTCGAAACAGGTCACATGTATGACCTGCATTTTACAGAAACTTCCTACAGAATATGTAGAACAAACGCCTAGATGTACAAAGGTATTAGAAATTCCATTCCATGTAGTTTAAACAGAACGTATCTCTAGAAACACCCGCTCTTTTTCGTGAGTTTGTCACCAAGGCAGAAAGACAGCTGCCTTTATTATGGCGCCACTGGTCCGACCTCAGTCACTTCTGAATACAATAAGAAGTTGTTTTGATGCAAAATTCCATTAAAACTAAGAATACTGCTCTCTTTTACACAATTTATCTTGGCTTCTGGAAGTTCAGTGTCAGGAATTTGGAGGCAGGTCACAGTGAACCTAATTTGAACATTCAAGAGCCTTTCAAAGTACCAAAATAGGACCCACAAGTGTGTCAAGGCCACTTTCTATCAAATTCCTTCTCACCTATAACACAAAGTAGCGCTGCACATCACCGTACGCTACATAATCTTAAAATATGACGCTATCAAGCTCCGAGGAGCAGAGTCTTTCAACATGGCAAACAGTCGCCCAGTTAGCCGAGAAATTCCCCGGTTGTTATGCATTCCGAAGGAGAACTGCCTAGTTTTACGACCTCGTCAGTGTCCGCTGTCCTAAACCTCTTCTCTCCCCCAGTATTAGTTTAAGATCTGTTTAACTATTATCTACTCAGCCACACCATGATCCCCCAAGTGATAGGTGTTATCATTCCTCTCCGGCTTCTCCCAAGTGTGCTACAGGAACAGGCAGTACAAAAACGTACATAACTGGAGAAACACAAACAAAAAAAAACAGATTTATCACTCTATAATCAAAACACTTCACATCTCTGAACGAAAATTACTAACATATCAGGGGCGCTTTCAGACCTAACGCTCTGGTATAGCCTACGATAAGTCCAACAAGCTGGCAAAGGGTTTTTGGTCTCGAAGTAACATTATAACCCTTTTAAGACTGAACGAGTGGCATGTAAGAAACACCAGTACAGGAAAACTAACTAACTAACTACATGGAGCAGAGGCCTTCTTGAGAAGCTAATAGTTTCTCAGCTAGTCAAGAAATTACCCGCATTTAATGGAACCCGGAGGTTCATTACCGCATTCACAAGAGCCCGCCACCTGTCCTATCCTAAGCCAGCTCGATCTAGTCCATGCCTCCCATCCCATTTCTTGAAGATCCATTTAAATATTATCCCAGTACAGGAGAATATGACAGGAAAACCACGGGACAAGACAGAGATACACAGTTTATTTCAGAGAACGAGTTCAACTTTGTGAGGAAGTACCCAGATGTCGCTCGCATTGTTCCTGACAGCAACGACACGAAAATGAACACAGAATGGTGAGAGGCAGGGGTTGACATGAGCGGTAGGGAATTCTGATTTACTGTTTAATGCTCAAGTGCACAATTTGGGAAGATAATTTGGAGGGCATTACAGAAAGGGCGCTAATTTGTACGAATTTAAATCGGAGGGCTGCTTTGAGAAGCATGCAGTAGCAACTTGGAACTTGGGAATCACCTCAGCTTTAGCTGAGGACACCTGCGTCCAGGTGACCGGACGCAGGACCATCCGGACACACAGTGACATCTAGTCGGCAGTTCGGAAAAAAACAAAAACAGAATGAAAATCCCCTAAATTTTCTTCAACTTGAGTGCTGTTGCTGCATTAACCCTTTAAAGACGAAGCGTATCTGTTTTATATAAGGACTCAGTGCGTACCGCGCTGTAAACACTCTCCACTTCGGTTATAAAAACCAATCCCTTAATGTTTTATAAGGCAAAAGTTGCTGTTTGTTCTGAGATCCGTACAAAACACATAAACGCAATGTGGGCACCACGTAGAATTTTTTAATGTTAAACCTGGTCGTATGTAAAGTTACCGCTAGGCTTTAAAAGGTTAATAACTTCAATTACGTCGCAAGCACGGTGCTTTCATAACGCGAATTATGTATGGCGATCAGTACATTTGTCATATATTTGTTTTCAGCGTGTCCCAATCTTTCTCGGATTACTTGGCAGTCGTTAAACGCTTTGGTTCAGCGTAGAGATTAGTTCAATACTGCCTACGGATTCGATCCTCCGGAATCCCCTGTGATGATTACCCGCTGACAACGAGGAACCTTACTCATACATGGTGATTTGATCAGCTTATTGTCATGTTGTGCAGACCGTTATTTGTTCCGAGTTGGAGCGCCTGGCCTTACAAGGAGTTTACTGCCAAAAGGGCACGAGGCATGTTTTTGCTACGGACAATTTTATAATTTCTTCGTTATCAACATACCGACACTTAAGCATAATTTATGGACTAGGCTACTAATACACGACTTTTGACAGTTTCCGTATCATTTCGTGTACTGCTCCAATCTCCGTTACCCTTGGCAGTTCGGTGATAATTCGTAACATCTTGTTCTGTAAAATGTGGAGTTCGCTGAAGCGCGTTGGCTACGTATACCCACATAGGGACTGTAATGACCTGATTAATCTAAATTATGCCGATAACAGTGGCCACAATATAAAAATTACGTAGTTGAAAACTCATCCAAAAATAAACGAAGAATCAATAAATTACGCACATCTCCCAATTAATGTCCCCATCAAAATTTTGAATGGTACGTTTAAACAAGTCTTCACTGATCCAGCGCGGCGCAAAGCGTGACTATACATTTTATTTATTCAGCTTTTAAGATGAGAGATGTGAAGATAAATGACTCTTTAAGTGAATGATAGTGGAATTTCCGTACTTTAATATGATATTAACGTCTTGAATATAAGTTTGATTTATTGCCATCTTTCCCAGTATTCGCTTTTCACACGCCTGAACTTTAAACGGAAGTTTTGATGTATACTTTTATATAATCAAATTTTCGGTAAATGCGCATTAAAAATAAATTACGAACTATTAACTACCACTTTTCATTACTATTCAATTTTCAGACAACAACAGGCTCCATTAATCTTTACTAATAGCTTCCTTACAATCCTAGAACTAAAACACAACAGGAAGAGGTGCCCTGGTAAAACCTGAAGATGAAATAAAACCTCATAGGTTCTTGATAGGAACCAAAAACCTCAGAGAACAATTACTTCTGAATTAAAATAGAAGTATTAAAGCACCAAATCTTCATAAGTCAACAAATAAAAATATACAACGTGTTATAAACCACAAATTTCCTGGTGGCAAAAATAACAATTTAATTCCGAAAATATACTTTCACGAAAACATATTTTTGTTTCCTTATTATATGTCTGCGTCACGAAATCTATCATGATTTTCAGGTTTGCATCTGTCATCAACAACTGCATTAATAACAGCTCTGGTGGCAAAAATAGTATCTGCGCAGGAACTGATACACTAAACAGATCTGTAAACACACAAATAAACGCGTAAGGCAGTAACTTCCTATCCTAGCACGCAATGGGCACACGTAGCCCGTACAGAACGGTATTATACATAGCAACGGCACCCACAGGGTCTGCTGACGAAACTGTCTTTGTTAACCTTTTAGAACCTAGCGATTACTTTACGTACCATCAGGTTTGACATTCAAAAATTCTACATGGTTTTCATAGTGCTTTTGTGTCTTGTATGGATCTCAAAACAATCAGCAACTTCTGCCTTCTATGACATTAACAGATTGGTTTTCATAACAGAGATGTACAGTGTTTACTGCGCGGTACGCTCTGAGTCCTTATTTAACCTTTTAAAGCCTAACGGTAACTTTACGTACCACCAGTTTTAACATTAAAAATTCTACGTGGTGCCCACATTGCGTTTATGTGTTTTGTACGGATCTCAGAACAAACAGCAACTTTTGCCTTATAAAACATTAAGAGACTGGTTTTTATAACCGAAGTGGAGAGTGTTTACAGCGCGGTACGCACTTAGTCCTTATATAAAACAGATACGTTTCATTTTTAAAGGGTTAAAGCAGATACGTTTCGTCTTTAAAGGTTCAATGTCACTCTCTGTGAAAGACGTGACTTAAATCCATATTCGTATTCCTTCAAACTTCAGTGAGCAGTACGACTGGATACGAGCTGTTCTGGGCTTCGGTTCCAGAGACTACAAAAATATTCAAATTTTAAATGGAACAGTATCAAAAATTGCTTTTATCCATCTTTAAACTTACCACAAGGACATTCTAAGGAATCCGTCGAGATGTGATCATCATCATCATCCATACGTTCTTTCCACTAACAGAAACAGTGCAGCAAAATAGGGTAAGACAAACCTATCCAACTGACGAGTAACGGACTTCGAAAGCTGAAAGATATCTGCCCAATACTTCATTTCATGAAATTGGCAATTGACTGCGTAATCTGAACCAAACTTCAGAATGAAGAATGAAGGGCATCAGAAAGGGTTTGACGCAGTGTACAAAAGAGATGTCAAAAGATAGGAATTTAATCGGTACTCCACACTTTCACGCGTACACGTAAGATGCTGAACGATTATAATATTTAATCTCACGTATTCATTTATATAAAAACTGTACAGACATAAAAACTTATCAGATTAATATTATAAAATTATGCCGCTACCGCTGGTGCTGCTGCTGCCACTACTACTACTACTACTACTACTACTACTACTACTACTACTACTACTACTACTACTACTACTACTACTACTACTACTACTACTACTACTACTACTACTACTACTACTACTACTACTACTACTACTACTACTACTACTACTACTACTACACGCATGTAAAATGATTTTACTCTTGTCCACGTCTTCCTTCTGTTTTCAGTAAATGTTTCTCGCTAAACTTGCCCCACACAATCAAAAACTCTCGCACTTTCGCCATATTTATTACTACTAACGAAGACAATATTTCACAGACAGTTCGTGCACATGTATGTTATCTACTCTCACAACACTCCTCACTTTCCTAGATCACGAATTATGGACAGCAAACGGCAGAACTGCAGTGCATTTCGTTTCCGTAAGGTTGCCAGTCCTTTCACTTTCTGAAACACGAAACTGTTTTCAAAATAAGCACTGTTTCTGAAAGTCTTTTACCACTAAATGTCACGATTTTACGCTACTGCTTGGGCTACAGAGCTCTTACTTTAGAATTTTGCACGGCCATTATATTTATATAAATGATGATAGAATAATGAAATATATGACGAATTAGCTCGTTCGTATATTTCTATTGTATCTACACAAAATTTCATGAAAATTCGTCCACTGTTTCATAAGCTATTACTGAGAACATATACATGTACAAGGCCACACAGACGTAACACCGCCTTGCCGTTGTAAATACGGTAAGTATTCTGAAAACTGCATTTACTGTAATTTATAAAATTAATCATCCACTGATACAGGCGTGCCAAATGAGATCAACAAAGAATGACTTAGCTGCTGCTACCTTCAGTGATCAAAACTACGGAGTACCAACACCAGAAACTTCAAGAACACTTGTCTACAGCACGGTGAAGCCGTCCCCGAAGGCAATCTTCTTCACAATCACCGCCATGAGACGAATCACTTCCTTCTCTATAAGTTAACACAGCGTGAAGCTTGTGTTATCTTGCCGCCAGTTACTAAGCCATATACCACAGCCAGTTCCGCACGATGAATTGCACATTCGTCAGTACAAAATGTCACAACCGTTTCTTGACATGCACCTATCAACCAGCATGAGGTCATCATCAGTGTCTCCGCCAATGCTTACAATAGCTTCACATCAAGGTCACTACTAATTCGCATACCATTTGGCACTGACGTGAAGAAGTGGTTGAGACACTGATAATCGTATTATTCAGGCTGAAAGACGTTTATGACAGAACTTCGTCTTAACCGACGTGTAATAAAATCTGGTTGGTTGTATTTGTGACTATCATTAAAAGCTACACAGTATGAAGAATCATATGATCGTTTAACCCTTTAAAGACGAAGCGTATCTGTTTTATATAAGGACTCAGTGCGTACCGCGCTGTAAACACTCTCCACTTTGGTTATAAAAACCAATCTCTTAATGTTTTATAAGGCAAAAGTTGCTGTTTGCTCTGAGATCCGTACAAAACGCATAAACGCAATGTCGGCACCACATAGAATTTTTTAATGTTAAACGTGGTCGTAAGTAAAGATACCGCTAGGCTTTAAAAGGTTAAAGCAAAATTCAAACCTCGAAATTAGAACGAAATTAGGAAACCACAATGTCATACAGAGACAATCTAGTCCATGAATCCTAATTTTCACAGGCAACCCGACGTTAAAAAATTCCACGCATTTTAACGAACCTTCGGGTTCCATAAAATGCGGGGAATTTCTCGACTAGCTGACGAATCATTAGCTTCTCAGGAAAGACTCTGTTCCACGGACTTAGTTATTTAGTTAGTTAGTTAGTCAGACACTCACTCAGTTAGTCAGTCAGTCAAATCCACGTTAAAATTGTATCAGGTCACTCCTGTCCGCCATTCGTTTCGCAGTCCTTCCCTCTTCTACCTACTTGTTCACAGTAGGCGTCGAGGTTGTTTATTTTCACTTGATCACACTCAGACACACACCACAGTCGGTAGGACTCCTCTGGACGAGGGATCGGCCCATCGCAGAGACCACTACCTGACAACACAAACACTCACAAGAGACCCTACGCCTTAGACCGCGCGGCCACCGGAATCGTCCGCCATTCTCCAGCACACTAATTACTGGGGCACACTTAATTCATAAACACTCCCCTACATATTGTGCAGGTACATTCCTATATTGCTGTTATGAATAAACTGAATATATCACGCTTACGTACAATGCTCCAGTCTTAATAAATATCAAATGTACTTACTAACTAACTAACTAACTAACTAACTAACTAACTCCATGGAGCAGAAGCCTTCTTGAGAAGCTAACAGTCCCTCAGACGGTCAAGAAATTCCCCGTATTTTATGGAACCCGGAGGTTCATTACCGCATTCACAACAGCCCGCCACCTTTCCCTACCCTGAGCCAGCTCAATCCAGTCCATGCCCCATCCCACTTCCTGAAGATCCATTTTAACATTATCCTCCTATCTACGCCTGGGTCTCCCAAGTGGTCGCCTTCCCTCAGGTCTCCCCACCAAAATCCTGTATGCACCGCTCTTTCCCCCATAGGTACTACATGCCCGGCCCATCTCATTTTTCTCGATTTGATTATGCGAATAATATTTGGTGATGAGTACAGGTCATTAAGTTCCTCGTTATGTAGTCTTCTCCACTCCCCTGTCGCCTCGTTCCTCTTAGGCCCAAATATCCTCCTCAGCACCCTATTCTCGAACACCCTACGTCTTTGTTCCTCCCTCAGTGTGAGAGACCAAGTTTCACACCCATACAAACAAGAGGTAAAATTATAGTTCCGTAAACCCTAATCTTTGTGTATATAAAACGTACAGACACAGGAATCAGATGAAAATCAGAAGCGAATAACTGTATGTTAACTGAGAATTACTTTAAACAGAGATCGTGAATTAAGCACTTGCAGAGTCAAGTCCTCTGAAATATGAGAAGCTATGTCGACTGGCAGACACCGACGTTCTGGAGGAGCTTGCTGCCTCCATCTTCAGGGTCTATACAGCCCACAACAAGTAAGACATTTAAGCCCTTTTTCTTAAACGATATTTGTGACAGTACACGAGCCGAAGTCAGTGATAATAATAACTTTGAGTTCATATTTATAAAATATTATAAACGTTTCCTCGTTTACACAAAATTGGTTTCGATCGACTTTTGAATAGCGAAAATACGACGTACTGTGTGTGACACGTTTAACGAAATAGTGTGATTGACACAATACACCAAAAACGAATAAAGACCGGAGATCAAAATTCTGCGATGACAGTGGGTAAAAACAGTGAGATTTACGGAAGTCCGATAGTCCGTACTGCGTCAGCAAGAGGAAAGTTACCAACGAGTGGAAAGATCCAAAGAGAACGAATGTTGACGCGCACAACGCGCTGTCGTGGAATGTAATAGGTACGGTGGGTAAGGAGCGCACAGATATGACACACAAGGTTATTCGCAAATAAATAGGACAGCATCTGTCGACGAAAGGTTAAGATGCGAAATATCGCAGCAATACTGAAATTAACGTGCCGCTACGTAAATTTCAATGCAGAAGTTTCATGCAAAGGCCTACACCGAGTAGACACATTTCTCAAGTCTGTTACTAAAAGCACATCTTATGCTACTTTATAAAAATTTCTTTCAGAATCAACTGTCTTAACTATATTACATCTCAAAACTTGAAGGAGAAGTAAGTCTGTTAAATAGACAGGGGAATCAAATCAAATGTACAGTGGAACTCGGTTATAACGTCACGAAAGGGAGTGAATATTTTGTGTCGTTATAAATCAGTGTCGTTATAACCGATGAATGTTATGGTTAACAGTGAGGAATTAATTCGTACTACAGAATACCTGACGCAATAGACGAGGTGTCGTATAAACCTATGTCGTTATAACCGGGTTCGACTGTATCTGTTACGTTTAATACGTCTTTGGAAGTGACAAGTAACAACAGATAAGACAAGAATTACATCTTTAAAAATTATTAGTAATATAGACATAATTCTTTCCATCTGAATTTTCGTAAGATATATCTAATAAGAAAACGAAACTTTGTTAGATATAGCTTTA
This sequence comes from Coptotermes formosanus, assembly GCA_013340265.1. Lineage (NCBI taxonomy): Eukaryota > Metazoa > Arthropoda > Insecta > Blattodea > Rhinotermitidae > Coptotermes > Coptotermes formosanus. Next base: position 2,564,107 of record BLKM01002298.1, read on the forward strand.
GATTCATACGTGAAATCAGTAGCAACAATATTTCCTGAGTAGAAGAAACATTATAATAAAACTTGTGACGATTTCCAACAATAATTCGAAGCAACAAATCCCACTGTTTGTCAGGCAGAAATAGCTGCAACCAAAGATCTTCCTGTCAGATACGTGAATATAAAACCATCCCACATGCTATCACACTGTCTTATCTCGACCACAACACCTGTTTAGAAACAGGATATGGGAGAAGCACCACATTTTGTGGGATGAAGTTCGAAACAAACACGACGTTACTGAGCTACGAATACACAGAATTCTCCATAACGGTAAGAGCAATAAGAATACACAACTACAGGGACACAGCGTAGGTGCCACTTTCAAGCAAGTAAACCACAACACGAGTTTCAAATTAGGGCGGAAGGCAGAACAACGTGCATCAAGTTCTACATAATAATTCAATCAGACTAAGAGGAAACCACTGGTTCCCCGAGAAATAAGAAAGCGTATTTACTTACGGTAAGTGAACGCGGTGTTTCACTAGCGACTCCTCTAACTCAAGTGGAAGATTATCGCCTGGTATCGAAACACGTTAAAGCGACCTTTATCTCTCGATTAAGACAGTGATGACGGGGCTTAAGATTATATTAATCTTGCATGATGCAAAATGCATATAAGTGTAAGCCCAGTGGTAATAGCCAAACAATTTTCTTCGTCTTGTGTTAGTAACTCAAATGTGAAATTGCCCGCAGGCCGCCAATTAAGTTAGCTAATGCTTAGGATTAAATGCATGTAATCCTAAGCCTAGTCACGACTAACTAAATAATTCCATGGTGCAATATCATCCTCCATAACTTAATACTGTCCACTCCGTGTATTGGTCATTCTTTACAAACTTGCACTTACTGACTGGTCAAACCCGTTTCTGTCGAACATGAAAATTAAATCATCGCACTCATAAAAACACGCCACTGGAACATATCATGAGGCAGTTCGATACAGCAACATATTTACACAGTATATCTAGATCTGTTTTAATACTGTAATATTTTCATATATATATATCTAATATACTATACAATATTTGACATATTATCTACAACCATATCTTTGATGTCCTGCCGAAGATTCTCCGACCAAACTATGCGTCAAAGATTTCAAAGCGTTGACATTATTTTAATATTAACATCCACTCCACAGTATCACTTCCAAGCAAATAATTAAAATAAATCGAAATATTTTGTCAGTATTTCTTTACATTACGAGAAATGTCGGAATTAAATCACTTATAAATCACAGCAATTACTTTTTTGTAAGAAATGGTAAGGTTACGCTATAATATGGGATGTTTTTTCGTGCTTGACCGATAAGGGCAGGCCCGATGCAATAGTGAGTTTTTCTTAGACTTTCTAAATATTATCATCACGGCGATCGTATTTCCAGCTTCCATAATCGACTGTTAAAACTCGCCGACACGCGGCTGCGCAACGCTGGCAGAGCGTCAGGGTGAGCGTTGGGCTGGCGCCTATCGGTCACGCAGGAAAGAAAACATCCTATACTTGCTTCATAACCAGGAGGGAATTTTACTGCAATTTTTTACGTGTCTGAAAAAAAAACTGAAATTTCGTTAATAATTCCTACACATAAATAAATGGTAAGGGGACATTCTTTAACCTTTTAAATCCTAGCGGTAACTTTACAAACGACCAGGTTTAACATTAAAAAATTCTACGTGGTGCCCACATTGCGTTTATGTGTTTTGTACGGATCTCAGAACAAACAGCAACTTTTGCCTTATAAAACACTGAGAGATTGGTTTTTATAACCGAAATGGAGAGTGTTTACTGCGCGGTACGCACTGAGTCCTTATATAAAACAAATATGCTTCGTCTTTAAAGGGTTAAAGCCTAGCGGTAACTTTACATACCACTAGGTGTAACATTAAAAAATTCTACGTGGTGCTCACATTGCGTTTATATGTTTTGCGTGAGTCTCAAAACAAACAGCAACTCTTGCCTTATAGAACATTAACACATTGGCTTTTATAACCGTGGTGGAGAGCGTTTACAGCGCGGTACGCACTGAGTCCTTATATGAAACAGACACGCTTCGTCTTTAAAAGGTTAAACATTACGTATCACTACTGCATTCTCCCTACCTGTATTTTGACGCTAAAGATCATTGCGATTGGTTCGGCACCGTAATATAACCTACACGCGAGTGAGAAGACAGATTATGCGGTGTTCAAGTGGCTCACGTCCGCCTGCTATGAGCACGTTTTTTGTTTAACAAAGATATCGGAAAACTATCACGGACTTCTCAGTTGAAACATATTGCTAATGACGGTAACCTGTCAGCACGTTACAGGAAAAAGACAAGGTTATATTTCCAAGTCTTTTGCTAGAAACATTTCTCTCACCACTTCACTTCGTTTCTTTTTTGCCTGTAACAGTATATCCTACATTAAGTGCCGGAGAGACATGGGATTAGCAGGACAGTACATCGAGACAACAACATACAAAATTTTCGTTATTTCTGGAGGATAATACTCCACAAAAATAGCGTTTTTCGTCACCAAGTGCATCATAAACCGCATATATGGGTGATCGGAAATGAATTATATTTTACTTAGAGACAGAGAAGAGGTCCTCCAAATACGGAAGATGCCACAAAGAAGCACTCGCGGACAGACAACAGTCGGTGGTCCTCCGGCTTCAGAGATAAACTGAGGTTACGGACAAGCCTCACTTAAAAACATTACGGAGTGTCTACACAGGTCAAGTCAAGGATGATGAGATGGGTGGGGCACGTAGCATGTATGTGACAGAAATACGTACGACATTTTACCTGCAACGCTTGAAAGAAAGAAACCTCTTTGTAGAGCCCAAGCAAGATGGAGGGATAATATTAAAATAAATCTACAGAACAAAAGTAGGAAAATGTGGAATTGATTCATCACAGGTTCAGGATAAGAACCACTGACGAGCTGCTATAAATACGATAAAGAACTTACGAGTTCAATAAGGCGATACAAATGCTTTCACTAGGTGACCGACTATCACTTTGTAGCGAATGACTTTGCTGTGTGAAATCTGTCACTTGACACTTCAGGTGAGAAGACAAATGAACACACACACTACACAGACAGCGCAGATCAGCCTGCGTCTGTTAACGCGCCGTTATGTTCCGGTCCTCACAGAGGACACTTGCAGAGGGATAGCTCCACATAATCTTCTGTCAGGAAATATAAAATTGTCCCTGTCCACGCCTTGAAGGCACACAGGGAAAGAAGAGGCACGCCTCCACACATTCTTAACCTCAGCACTACATTGCGATAAGTTGTTAACTTCATGCCAAGGTCGCTTAACCCCAGGGGGGAAAAAAAAACTTCCTATACCCACTGTAGAGGAGGCTGGGTGGGCCCCAGATCCGGTCGGACGTAACATAAAAATCTTTTGCCCATGCCAAAAACCAACCCCGTAGTTATAACGACTACACCACCCCGGCTCCTAATTTTCAATCAGTTTAGCATGAAACAATAAGCATTCAATAGGGGCATGTTGTGATATATTTAATGCAAATTTAATTTGACGTTCTTATTATAGGACTATATCTTACACGACTGTTTAGCGCAGGCCTATTTTCTTAGTAAAAACTGAAGTGTAAACAACACTAGGCCATGCCGCAGAAATGTAATGAGAATGCTTTGCATTTTCAAAATCTGAATACATTCCCTAGTAACATTCTGAATACTCTAGTATAACTGGTTACTTAATTTAGCTTTTTCAGTAGCTAATTTGTTAAGAGTATACTTTTGGTGAACCGTGGGTCGCGCATCGATTCCTAATTGCTAAACCGGAATCTCCTCAACACTATTGTGCGATAGACCGATCTACTGCCCCAAACACTTCTGTTATTCTCTAATTAACTGGCTGCACTAAACCCACTGGCTGCAGGATTCTGCTGACGGTTCAACAGATACAGGACATGAATCTATCCGCTAGTAGCGTAACACACACACACACACACACACACACACACACACACAACAACAACAACAAATAATATGGATTTTAGGCCAATTACTAATTCACGTTTATAATAGTGTCACAAATCTGTGGAAACGTGAATTCAAAGAAACACGATCGATGGAATAGGGTGTCTGAAAATCACGTTAGCCCCTAGCACAATAATTGCCTTATTTTTAATAATATCAATACTACATGGTCTTTACACGAAACAGGGTGTGACAACGTGGACTTGATACAGCTGGCTCAGGATAGAGATTGGCGGTGGAACTTGTAACAACGGCAATAAACCACACGGTTCCACGAAGAGTGGTGAATTTCTTGGACTGGTTTAGCTTCTTAAGGAGGACTTTACAAAATGGTGTTAGTGCTGGTGATTATAAGCATGAGTTATCATTCTAAATACCTTGTTAACTGCAAGAGGATTGACGATCATTACAATGTGATGATGCATTTTAAATCTGAGCCAACGCCACATAGTTTCAATATCTTGTTTCTAGAAAAATTTCTAGAAAAATAACAATCTCCACAGTCGTCTGCCAGTAAACAAGATGAAGGCAGTGATGAGTTTCAGATGCAGACTAATCAAAATGAGACAACGAAAATGATCATGAGAACAACGATGGTGCTGACAATGCTAACACTGCTGCTGCCGGTGGTGATGATGATGACAATGACGACGACGACGATGATGATGATGATGATGATGATTGTGCAATCAAGTAAATAATGAAGAAAAGCAAGTGTGTTGTACAATAGCGTCGCGCGAAGATGCCGCCACTGAAAAAAAAAAATCGGAGACCTGCACTGTTTTATGGAAGGACTGGCAGACAAGGCGACGTGTTTTCTACGTTTAGTAGCCCCCCCCCCCCCCTTCCTACCAGTGGGAGAAAAGTAAATCTGTAGGAGCTTAGTAACATTCTGTAGCGCGTTGGAGATTCGCTGACGACTTGGCGAGAGGCAGATGTACTGGTGAAGCGGAGTAAAAGCTTTATTTTTGGCTGTGTGATGGAACTCCCCAGTATTTTGGGACGGAGCAAAATGCTCCGCGTGCTTGTGCAAGCATCCACATACTTGATAAGAGCTGAAATATAAAGCAGACGTTGCTGAAGAAACAACCGTAAATTCTTGAACGTTCTTCACATAAATTAACGCAACAGACATCAGGCATGGAACTTACTCGTGAATGAGCCACATACGAACGTTTGTATCATGCGGGCAATGCAGAGAGCAGGGAACGAATAGCGGGTTTCAGGCTAAATTCAAATGTACGAAATTATGGAGACTATTAGCTTCAGTGTATACAAAAAGTGGGAGACTACGGAATAACCACAGAGACTTGTTTATACCACTCACCAGCAAACAGAGCCTTGGAAGAACAATGAACAGACGATCGGACCGAACTGAGCGACCCGAATGAACCGACAGAAATCAAAGCACGTACATGTCGCTTCTACTTGTGTCGTCGTTGTTGCTGTTGTTGTTGTTGTTGTTGTTGTCGTCGTCGTAGTCGCCGTTGTTGTTGCCGTTGTTGTTGTTGTTGTTGTTGTTGTTGTTGTTGTTGTCGTCGTCGTCGTCGTCGTCGTTGTTGCTGTTGTTACTGTTGTTGTGGTCGCCGCCGCCGCCGTTGTTGTTGCTGTTGCTGCTGCTGCTGTTGTTGTTGTGGTGGTGGTGGTCGCCGCCGCCGCCGTTGTTGTTGCTGTTGTTGCTGCTGTTGTTGCTGCTGTTGTAGTCGCCGCCGCCGCCGTTGTTGTTGCTGTTGCTGCTGCTGTTGTTGTTGTTGTGGTCGTCGCCGCCGTCGCCGTTGTTGTTGTTGTTCTTCTTCTTCTTCTTCGTCTCCTCCTCCTCCTCCTCCTCCTCCTCCTTCTCGTCGTAGTTGCTGTTGATGTTCTTGTTGTTACTGTTCTTTATGCCACTGCTGTTGCTGCTGCTGTTCGTGCTGTTGTTGCTGTTGCTGGTGGTGGTAATGATGATGAAAATGACAAGGCCAACGCCGACGACGACGCCGGATTAGTCAATCGCAATCTCTAACTACGAGTACGTCCCTGGATATGGAACCCATATGTTCATCACAGTCACTACAAAAGCCACTTAGGGCAATTAAGATAATAAAACATTAATTGTTGTCTTAGTGTGAACGGTACATTCACCTTGACCACTCTTCTAAATCAAAGATTAAATGGAAACATTTGGTGCCGTTAAGAGATCCGTGCCATGTGTGACTAGTGGAACCGCAACGACTGTAACTTGGTTGAATACTATACTGGCTGCGATAATCAGTAGGGGCGTATCAGTCACACAGAGAATTTTACTGAGTTCGTAAATCAAAAAAAATTTCTTCGCCCTTTACAGCCCAGTAGTTACGAGCTGTACCACCATGTCCTACGTTCAAAAATTCTACCTTCTGCCCACAGAGTGTCTATACGTCTCGTTATCATTCTCACAACAAACAGTGGCTATATCCCTGTACCGAATCAAACGATCTGTTTTTGTAATGCAAACTGAGTATGTTTACTGTGAGGTACGAAGTGCGTCTTTAAATAAGAACCAAGTTCAATTTGTTCTTCATATGATTACATGCATTTCCTGTGATCGCTGTTAACCTTACAGAAGTCATCTGGTGTCACTATAGCCACTCCTATTAAACAGCTACTATTTCATTCACAATTAGAAAATTTAATGTTCTGTGTGTTGATGACACTCTTAAATACAACGTGAAAAACTACGAGGGTAGAAATGATCATCTTTGTAAACACTTCCAACATCTCGTATCCAAAGAAACACATAGCATTTCTTTCAGCAGAAATGGACTTGTACGAAATCAAATAATAAAAAAAATACGCACAGATTTTTTAAAGGAAAGCAGGTCAAGGATTGCGAAGACCAACACTATTTGTTGTTTAGTTGTGTCTGCATATTTTTTAGTCTTTGTTTCGAAACTGTTTCAAAGCCCTGCATTATATAAGACTTCCCTCCAGCGTCCTTCATGGTCCGCAATGTCTACATAATGCGTGGGCAATCTAAAACAGATTTCTACGCGCAGTTAATCATGCAGAGGACAGTACATGTCAGTTCTCTGGAAGATTAAACGTTCGCCAAACACATGTCCTGTGCTAAAGTGGTTATTACATTCATTCACAGATACAATCATTGCATCAACTACACACTACTCTTACATATTATTGGGCGGGCCTGGATTTGTGGTGGATATTTATGTCTGTGCCGCATTATAACCAATTCGGTTATCTTTCTCCCTCTAACTGAAATCCTATTCATCTACCTCACGCCCACAAGACTGGTTGCACTAGTTCGGTACAGTGTAACCTACAACGAGATATAAGAAGTGCGTCTCTTCTAAAACCATATCAGAACTCTGGTTAAGGACAGCCTTGTGTTAAAATTCAATTTCCCAAAATAAGCACTGAATTACAGTCAAAATGCACAGTTTACCGATATCTAAACTTTTGTCATTTTCTTTGCTGTAGTAGTAACGTTTTCCTTATCTTTGTATTCCATAAACGGGGAATAGGTACGCTGTGCTCTTCCGTTCCATCAGAAAAAATTCTTATATCGGTAGCCTATACGTTAACCCTTTAAAGACGGAGCGTATCTATTTTATATAAGGACTCAGTGCGTACCGCGCTGTAAACACTCTCCACTTCAGTTATAAAAACCAGTCTCTTAATGTTTTATAAGGCAAAAGTTGCTGTTTGTTCTGAGATCCGTACAAAACACATAAACGCAATGTGTGCACCACGTAGAATTTTTTAATGTTAAACCTGGTGGTACGTAAAGTTACCACTAGGCTTTAAAAGGTTAATTCATTACACACTTACTCAACGCCATATAGCGTAACCTACTGACAGTGTCGTTTAACAAACAACAAACAAGTAATCAAGAAAACGTTATGTTTATTCCATTACGTATGGGCAAATAATGATTTATGAATGAATATAAAGTTTTCTCAAAACCTTTTAACGTACTCCCCATAGCAGACTCAATCCAAATTTGTCAAGCAGTTTTTGATAAAAAGCACTCGAACGGATACACAAAATATTTCATTTTATTCTGTCTGTGGAAATATAGGCATAAGAAAACATTCCGAAGAATTATGTATTTCCCAAACTACGTATTTCGTAAGCAAGGAATTATCAACGGGCGCAACCTGTGGGAGCGGCCCAGTAGCTTCATGGAAAGACGAGACGGGTACTCGGAAAAGGACGCGTAATATGAAAAACACGAAACAGTAAAGAGGAAGTGGGAATTATCATGTAGGAGAGGAAAACACACTTCCAAGGCAGAAATTTCCTTTTCCTCACAGTCGCACACTTAGTGGGAGGGACTTAGCCATAACAGCGGTGTTGACAGTTCTACTTGCGAGTACTATACAGTACAAAAACATGACACAAACGTTAATAAAACCACTGCCTTTGAAATATACCTACTGTACGTCGGGGCTCGCTCCGAAAATATTCATCTGTCAATGTTTCGTTTCGTAATCCTTCCCCCTTCTACCTACTTGTTCACAGTAGGTGTCTAGGGTTTTTATTTTCACTTGATCACACTCAAACACACACCACAGTCGGTAGGACTCCTCTGGACGAGGGATCGGCCCGTCGCAGAGACCTCTACCTGACAACACAAACACTGTACAAGAGACAAACATCCATGCCCCTGGTGGGATTCGAAACCACTATCCTAGCAAGCGCTCGGCGGCAGACCTACCCCTTAGACCGCGCGGCCACTGGGATCGACATCTGTTAATGTAACTGTGTATATATAACGACGCATAAAACACAGGTGAAATGCGACAAATGATTTCATTACTGTAACTTCAAGAAAAGTGTGTTATCTCTACCTGACTTACATGTTATGGAAAGAAAGAAGGAAAGAAAAAAGAAACAAAGGCAAATGTTAGAACTTCTTGGAGTTTAACTGTTCTATTTTTTAACATTCGCCTTTCCGTTTTTCATGGTTCCGCTTTTAGGCTTCTTCTAATAAAACGGACGCCCACTGTATTTCTTAAAAGCAAATTCCCCATTTTATGTCATATGGAGATCCTATCAACGCACTTGTCAGTTGCAGCGCGATGACAGACTGCCGTATACAGACCTTTCCTGCATGAAACACAGGCATTCCTGAAATGTTTCTACTTTGAGTTCATACATTTCCTAGAAAAGACGTCGCCACATGGCTCTAAGTACTTCACAAATGAGCAAACACACGGGAAAATACCTGCCTCTCTTCCCATTGTAAAACTATCCAAACACAAATTTCCAATCTCTCGTGGCATCTATATTGTTTTTCCTCTTACATCACACAGAAAAATCACACTCAAGAATTATTATTCCTTTAACCCGTAACGCCAAAGAGTTCATATTTTGATTAAAATTCCTCCTCCAGTCTTAGTGATGAGGTACAAAAATAATATACACGCATATACCAGGGGTCCATGCCTCGTTTTTAATTATATGTGCAGTAAAAGTCCGCAGAAAATGTCTGAAGTTAATCCTGTACTGCACACAAGGTCAGCGATTCTGTGACAAAGCATTACATGTCAACGTACACTGCAAACGATAAGTATCAGCTCTTATTAAGTAATTTAGACGCCTTCAGTATCACAGTTTATGGCACAGGAGTGAAACAGCGATAATTTTATTCCAGAAGGCAGACTTTATTGCTCAGCATTTATTGAATACAGGTCAGTTTTTCGAAATGAGCATAAAATTCAAATAACATCTCAAGTCAAGAGACAACCGATTAAAGCCCGTCAATTATAGACAGCGTGTATCTCAATACACGGACAAACTTCAGGACTGGGTTCGCCCACCTCGAAACAACTAAGAACTGTCATATTGATATATAGTATACGTCCGCAAACACTTAAAACTGTCGAGGGACACTCCAACGACTTGCCGACCTCAATCCTTTACAATTTTAACCGTACTTATTCAACTCCAACTGAAAATGAAGAGACACTTCACCAATGCATCTTTGATGCCTCTCAAACCATTTCCAACGGCCCCGGGACCTTAGGAAGGGTGCGACAGGCCGTAATCACAAGTGTTCATGTGTGTGTTAATTCAGCGGGGGAAGGGGGGGGGGGGGGGGGGCCTTTCGAGCATTTCTTGTGAATTGTGGCTTCACAAACAATACGAACTCGAAAATTATTGAACTAGGAACGTGTACTCTAAACGTATTATGTCCAATCTAAATACAACATTACGTAAAAAAGGTAAAGCAGTCCCATTACAGGCCTGGACAGGCCCACAGGGTTCCAGGAGGTTGAGGCTCCCAGATTTCCAGACAGTCGGCACATGAAGGTGGTAAGGTTGTCAGCCATACGCACCGGCCGCGTTTACCCCCCAGGAAATACTCCTGGTACTCATTTCTGTTAGAGGCTGAGTCGACCCCAGGGCCGTAGTGTGACCGACAGGATTATGCCAATGAAGAAAATCCACTGACACCATCGGGAATCGAACCCGCGATCTGCCGGTATGTAGCGCAGTGCCTCAACCAACTGCGCCACCGCGGCCCCCACAATATTACGTAGTTAAGGTATTTATTGTTCAATGTAATACTTCAACTGAAGCCCAAAACCACATTTTTTCCGAGAATATGCTTATATGAACTTTTTTGTTTTGATGTGAGGAATTCTCTTGAAGTTTGTCTAAGCATTTTAGACACATTCCGTATATCTGCGATTTCGTACAATACCTCGTATGTTCTCTCATGGGAAAAAGTCGAGAAGGGATGTTCTGAACTTAACACAAATGTAACACTTCGACTAAAGTTAAAATAGTCACATTCATTTACACCAACATGTAAATAAAATCACAATTACATACACCAAACATCAAGTTCGATCAGAATCTATCGAGGTTATTTTTTAACTTTCGGACGATCGCAAGAAGCTCTTCTTGACAACCCTCTGTCGATCAAGCGTATCTCTTTTATATAAGGACTCAGTGCGTACCGCGCTGTAAACACTCTCCGCCTCGGTTACAAAAGCCAGTCTCTTAATGTTTTATAAGGCAAAAGTTGCTGTTTGTGCTGAGATCCGTACAAAACACATAAACGCAATGTGGGCACCACGTACGATTTTTTAATGTTAAACCTGTTCATATGTAAAGTTACTGCTAGGCTTTAAAAGGTTAAAGAAATACCAGTAGAACATACTCTAACTTACAGTGTTGCTATTTCTTAACCCCTTTCGCCTGTTTTAATTGCGAATTCTGTCACAACTAGTACTTTAGCTGCTTGCGAGAACTTCTTAAAACGGCGGACGGGCACACAGCAAAGCCACTGTTTTACCTACAAAGGACAAGGCATAGAAATTGCGGCACCACATCAAACGACCTGCGTCGGTCAAGCGGTCTACCTTCACCACTATCAATCCTGAGATAATAATATTACCTTGTTATTCATATACCTTAAAAAATTACAGGAACATGGGGTGGGGGGGCTTAATGGTGTACGCCTACAACAGGCCTGCTCAACCACGTACGTGCTGCAGGTACCTTTGGCAATATTTGGTCTGCATATAGGACAACACGAAATTCGAAACACAAAAAGAAGAATAAATAAGTACGCATATAATTATACGCATAATTTCACATGTGTTTTCCTATGCATCACGTGCAATAAAAAATACGCGTATACTGACAATAAAAAAAACCTTATACGAAATATAAGTTAGAAACTACGATATGGTTTCTCTATTTTAGCACATTTTTTACAAAATGAGTTAATAATACAATACATGTCTCCATAAATAGACATTTAATAAATTTTCATAATTCCTGTGGCGTTCTATCTCCGCTATGCCAGAGAAAGGGTTAAAAGACGCTTTCCCATTTTAAATGTCTCCACGGGCAACATAACACTGTGTAGCGGGCAACAAGCGAGCTGCCGGTTGATGAGGTCCGCTCAACAGAATACCCGTACCGTCTGAAGTGATGATCCTGTACTAACTCCGCCTACACGTGACGCCCTGCACGTGACGTCAGATAGAAAAGGCAAAGAAATATCGAGATCTTGCTTGTTTACATGTTGAAGACAAACGATGCAGCTATAGCCAAGCTCAGAAAACACTCAACTTGTGTCCCACTGTATCTTCAGATGCATAATTAAGTTCTGCGAAACAATTTAAAACTAAACAGAAATACAAAGTTACAAAAAATGTACAAAATTAGTCCCTTTTCATCACGACAAGGCGCGTCTTCATGTCACACACAAAGGACACGGCCACCATATATGAATAGCAGCTAGGCAGGTTTTTAAACAGTCGTGGACAGCCAACAATGGATGGTCCTTCATCTAGGCAGCTGTCCGAAGGCATCAAACTCTTCACCGCAAGAATCCAATACCTGCCGCAGCTAGCCTACTGTTTCGCATTGTTATAAATATAATCCTACTGTTTTTATTACTAACAATACCTTTTAAATCTTCATGCCTCTTCAATCATTACCAGGGATTTATACGTTTCATCATGTTTTGCAGCAAAGTTACTGTTCCATAAATTTTACGACTACCAGGTCGTGATGATTTAAAACCATAATTCCAGCGTGCTATCCTTCGAGGCGGAGCAACTTCACAAATTTCTAACGAGCAATGCGAATTAGAAAAATCCCACATTATTAAGTTCCCTGTTTATGTTTGTAACGAAGACCACGTCAGCGGTAGCAGTTCCATAAAAATTGTGTAGCGCTGTTATGGCCAATTTTTCTGACCGTAAACCCGTTTCTTTTCGGTTCAGGAAATGTTATCTTGTTTTCACAGCCATAAAATTATTAACTACAGTCATAATTCATTAGTTTTTCTTCAGTATGGATGTGTTGTTTAAACCGTCTCCTTAGTCTAACTCGTTTCACCCAGCTAGGTATCATAAATGTACTTAGCTTGATGACATCATGTCTTAGCAGCGTGCCTGTTAATTCTACTCTGTCAGTTAATATCAGTAACACACTGCGTCGCTGCACAGACTGGTCCTGACCTCATCTCTTGTCCTTGTCTTGTTTTCACATTTGCATAAGCAGGTTACACTAACAGCCTCATCTATTCTTACCTAACATGGCAGAAGAACGACTAGAATTCCCAACAAGTACAAAACGATCGCGTTTCAAATGTTTCTATGGCAACTGTATTTTTTTTTCTCCTATCTGTCATTTACTAATCCTCACGAAAAAGTTCTTATTCCTTTCAAAGGCGGATTCAGTCCATTCGAATGATATGGGGGGTGGGGGGGGGGGCGATGAAAAGAAACGACCGAAAGCAAAAACGTTGCTTCGGACTGTAGTGACATTGCCACATGAGAAGCTCGTTCACAGACACACATATAGATAGATAAGTAGACATATATATATATATAAACAATGAGACGCGGCATATTTAAACACACAAAATCACGCACTTGATGCATTTTACAAACACAGAGATGTAATGTCCATCTGAAATAGGATTTCTGCTTGAACACTTCTACTGTCAAAATAATTACTACACCAATTCTAAAAACGCATCACCAGCTTTCTTTGAATGTCAAGACGAAATAAAATCCCATTCTTTAACATGAAGAACTTGCCCCCAAAAAGCCTTATGTCTGACACAAGTTATTTCAAAACAGCTTTTAATTTTTCATATTTGTATGTAGCCATAAACTATGCCCACGAAAACTGATACAGCAAGATCCTAGACCACTATCACAAACAAGTAACAGTACCAACCGTCACGCGGGACATGACTGCTTTTCCTCTCGGTGTCAAAACGCGTGGTACCATAACTAAAATTCTGAAGAAATAATTGCGCTGAAATTAAGAAACTGGAGTAAACTAACGTCATTTAACAAATGGGAGCTAAGCACTCGAATCACACCTTAAGACTACCGCAAACTTTGCGTATGACTAACAACAAATCTGTGTTTATTCTAAAAGTGAGAGAAGAATGCGAAGATGCTTTAAGCCTTCAACTGAACATATTTATGAAAAGATTTAATGTGGCCTACAACGTGATATAAGTCAACATTACTTGGCGTAGCACGACTGAGATCTTGACTTTAATATTCACTAATTACAGCTGTACAAATTTTACGTTTTAATTTCTGCACACAGCCTGGTGACGGCTTGATTACAAGCCAAAACCTGTATATTTAGCTGACTTCCAGAAGTCTAAATACATAGTTGTGTTTGACGTACAAGTATTGGTTTTACTGTTACTGTAACACAACGGGATCACTCACTTTAAAGTTAATGTAAAGTAAATTTTAAGATATCTCTGTTAGGCTTCTGGTTGGGAAATGGGCGCTGAAGAAACAGAAGCTGCGTTTTTAGACAGTCCTACAGCAGACAACAGTTGTGTCAGAATGTACGACAGCTGTGTTTATATATATACATATACATATATATCTCTCTCAAGAAAAGTTATTGCAATAGATGGCATGCCGCTACAGCATTGTGCATGCCATCCGCAATATACATGTGAGATCAAGCAAGTTCGGCATTACTGTTAGCTAAGTGTATTGCCGCTAGAAATCGCCTTGAACCTCACCGGGGTATTGAATTTTTAGCTTGGGAGGTGAATACGTAATTCTTAAAGCAGCCGGTATGATATGAGACACACACAGCTACGCATATAGGCCTACATATACGAAGAATGTACAATAAATACATTTCCCTTAGGTCATAAAAAATTAAGTGAGGCCCACACATAAGAACGATGTACAATAAGTAAAGTTCCCTAGGCCATAAAAGTTAAACGAAGAGTCATTACAATATTACAGTAGCGCAGTAAGTCCCCTGCACTGTCATTATTTTCCAACATAATTCACAAGCATGTTGATGAATCCTGGTACGAGTTAAAAAAATACCGTCGCCGTATGAATCGGGTACTCGCATTCGCAACCATTCACGAATAGCATTTCCACTTCCGCATCAAGGCGACTTCCCAAGTGTTGCTTCTGTTGACAATCAGTTTCTTTCATTCGTGCTACGTTCCCATCCGTCTTGGACGTGTCTGGCCGAAAGATGCGATCATCAACATGGTGGTCAGTTCGACAATTTTTCTAACTCTTTGTACCATTTCCCGAAGTTTCGCGTTCATTACGCCATCGCCATACAACCCCACCAACTGGCGGTAAATTTCGATGGGAGAAACACGTTTTGTCCACAGAAACCAAACCATATCACGAACTTCTTCGCTGGACGAAGTTTCTTCCACTGTCGCTTGTCACTGCACACCCGCTTATCCCTTGAATATTCATCTGAGTGATGACTGACTCTTGCGCCATCTGTTGCATGTCACCCTTACTACAAGTGCGACCTCCTACCGAAAAATAAAATGCTCGATGGAAACAAAAGTGGTAGGCCAAGAACCTTATTTAGTGAACACGTCCGATCATTCATATTATAGCTTCGAATTCAATACCTCACAATTCAGAAACACGACAAACGTTTATAATTGGTACAGGCTTGAGTTTAGAATATAAGAAATATTATTAGACGTCTCATTAATCCTTTAAAGCCTAGCGGTAAATTTACATACGACCAGGTTTAACATTAAAAAATTCTACGTGGTGCCCACATTGCGTTTATGTGTTTTGTACGGATCTCAGAACAAACAGCAACTCTTGCCTTATAAAACATTAAGAGATTGGTTTTTATAACCGAAGTGGAGAGTGTTTACAGCGCGGTACGCACTGAGTCCTTATATAAAAGAGATATGCTTCGTATTTAAAGGGTTAAATCATTGTTTTCTTCCTTTTCAGAACCTCAATTTCAGGTTGAGAGGCTTGTGAATTATCCAGCTCTTTCCAGCACTTGTTTCGAAATACAGTCTGACCCTGTTATAACGACGTAGCTTTATACGACACCACGCCTACAGCGTCAGATATTCTGTGCTACCAATTAATACGTCACTGTTAACCACAACATTACCCTCCTCGGTTATAACGCCACTCGTTTATAACGACACAATATATTCAATTCCTCTCGTGACGTTATGACTGGGTCGGACTATACTTTTCGCCTTTCTTTAAAACTTTCTGTCAGGATTTTCAAGTTTTCTCCCGTTTATAACTTCACACAAAAGCAGACCAAGTGTGACAGATGATATTTGCTGCGCCCTTGCTTCAGCTACTGCGACAATTAGGGAACTGGTCAAATAAAGGGGGGCCTCTTAGAAGAATTTTATATTTCCTTGTTGCACTTATGGGAATAATTAATCTGAACATCCGTATAATAAACAGAATTATTTTTGTGATTTCTGAAACACGTGTTACGGTTTTGTCTGAAGAACTGTCATTTTTGTTCATAAACCTGGGCTTTAGTAACTGCAAAAATGGTTTCTTAGCTGAAGAAAAAAAGTTACGAACCAATACACTCCACTGAGCAGAGTCTTTCTTCAGACGCTAAAGCATCCTCAGCTACCAATACACTACAAGAACCATATATTCAGACTTCGAGACATCGAAATTCGATTTACCCGTCAAAACCCATGGACCAATTTATCACAGTCACAGCCACTCATTCTTGCTTTTTGTTGCGTACTTGGGACCTATATAAGAAAAGAAAAATCCATCAAGAGTGTACTTAGGGGCCCACACAGCGATGTTACGCCTGCTCAGTCACTCTACAACAAAATGCAAGCAGCAAGGCTACATAAGAATAAAATATTTACCATTTCGCATACTGTCTTGCGCACATGGCTACTGGGTTTGTGTTGCTTTCATATATAAATAAATATTACGAATATGTGAGAACGAGATGTGGCAGAATCCCACAATATGGCAGCATAACAGCATTTAGACAGAGATAACACACTGAGAAACACATGTTGTAGTTCAATCTATAAGACGGCAGAAAGGAACAACGTCAACACAAGTCAGTGCTAAAGAACACAGGCAACGTGCATTCAACATAACACGGCGCGTTCGTGTAATACCTATACATCCTTGGCTATCCTAACAGCCTGATATCACTTC
The DNA here is from genome assembly GCA_013340265.1 of Coptotermes formosanus. Lineage (NCBI taxonomy): Eukaryota > Metazoa > Arthropoda > Insecta > Blattodea > Rhinotermitidae > Coptotermes > Coptotermes formosanus. The sequence goes on from BLKM01002298.1 coordinate 2,581,090, forward strand.
ACTTGAACGACTTAGCTATTGTGGCACTTTAACCTTTTAAAGCCTAGCGGTAACTTTACATACCATCAGGTTTAACATTAAAAAATTCTACGTGGTGTCCACATTGCGTTTATGTATTTTGTACGGATCTCAGAACAAACAGCAACTTTTGCCTTATAAAACATTAAGAGACTGGCTTTTATAACAGAAGTGGAGAGTGTTTACAGCGCGGTACGCACTGAGTCCTTACATAAAACAGATACGCTTCGTCTTTAAAGGGTTAATGTCGCAGGCAAAAATAAAACGTACATAGGTCTTCATGTAAAGTGTGCGATATTTTTTTCCGATTTTAATCAAATTCTGACTGTCTCAACAGCGTTTCGTAAAGTCTCAAATGTCAAATTTCATGGAAATTCGGATGGTAAGAGCCGCACTGACACACGCAGACACACGGATGGACAGACGAAGTTAATGGGCGCTTTTCGCGACTATTCGAACGCGCCTAAAAAGCCCTGATTTAGAAAGACGAATACTTCTTGAAAGGTCTCTACTGTCAGTGGTTCATTAAACTAACAACAGTGATTATTGCAAATGAAAGTGGGTAACATTACTGATGCCTCTTGACGCTACCCTCCGAATCGACCCTTTACCTTCTCTACGGCGGGCATTTTATTGATCCTTACTCAGACTAACTGCACGACACCTTCGACACAGGACCAGACCACTGCAAGGCCTATATGCAACTTTCACAGAACACAAAAGCGGCGAGATATTATCCATGCCCCCAACAAGATGTTAACCCGCACTCCTAGCGCTGGAATAAATACGTAACATTCTACGAAATTAAAAGTCCTAACGTGTGGCCCTTTTATGTCAGATACGTATGTGTCTGGCTGTATGTGAACAAGTTCCAGTTCATAGGCCATTAGGCCTATTTCTGTTTTCACTGACTATTTAATATTTGTATGTCTGCACGTCACGAATAACCAATACTTCGACGCCTTCCCAAAGTTAACACGTTATTGGACACTTACGCAAACTATGCCTCTAAACGGACATCTTGTACTTGTGTACGTATATTGTATTTGTACGGGTAGATTGTACTTGTGTAGGTATATTGTATTTGTACGGGTAGATTGTACTTGTGTAGGTATATTGTATTTGTACGGGTAGATTGTACTTGTGTA
>BLKM01002298.1:2587106-2615574 GCA_013340265.1 Coptotermes formosanus
GTGGTGCCCACATTGCGTTTATGTGTTTTGTACGGATCTCAGAACAAACAGCAACTTTTGCCTTATAAAACATTAAGAGACTGGTTTTTATAACCGAAGTGGAGAGTGTTTACAGCGCGGTACGCAGTGAGTCCTTATATAAAACAGATACGCTTCGTCTTTAAAGGATTAACAAATAAATGTAGTCACACCTGCACTCCCCCATACGATTTCATGGCGTGCACAGGCACAGTAACATCTTTTTCCTTTCTCCTTTTCCTCACAAAATATTCGTTCAGTTACCACCCCCACTGTTTCAGGATATTTCCCTGAATCGTCCCTATGATAAACACTCCACCCTCTGCTCTAGTAGTAACGATTTAAGGCAATACGATAGGATACAGACGCAAATTTTCGTTAACGTTTGCGTTTCCACAGAACATTCGCCGGAAGACTACATTTTCCTTTTATCATGTGTGTAGGCTACACCGTCCGCCGCAAACAGTTTTACAGCGTCATGGTCGCTCCAGCTTCCTGCTCGGTCAATGTTCCATAAATCTAGGTAGATGACAACATCTCCCTGAATGGACTGGCTAATGCGTAACATCACACACAAAATAACCGTACCAAATATGGATACTTCTGTCGGAATTATTTCTTTTAACTACAGCCGAATATCTTCTGGAAGGTATAAAACTTGAAGCTCGGTCCAAACAGGGCTGTACATCAACAGTGTGTTTCCTGCACTTCGACATTATACCCAAGTGTTTGCTGGTTTATGCATGGATATGCAAGTAGGATTCACCAAATAGATTGGTTATATAACCGAACCCTGTTTTGCTCTTAACACAAATTCCTGAATTTCTCCCGACAAATATTCCTCTGTTTTCATGAAGTATCATCATCATCATCATCATCATCATCATCATCATCATTAGCCTTCCGCCAGTTCAATTCCAGATTAGTGCTGTTCATTATATCACAGGAAAGACCTAAATGTATCCTGTGCTCAAAATTCAGTGTCTTTTAAATGACGCGACTGGTACATGCAGCAACGACTGTACTCTAATGGTTTAATTCTTTCTATTAGTTTGTCAGGTTTGTTTCTTGATTTATAATAGAAGCCCGTCCATTTGCAATGCTAGCGGACTTTCCCAAGTCCATAATTTTAGAAAAAAAATCGTCTATATGTGACTTTGTGCAGACTCTTCCAGACTGGCGATCTTCCAAATACAAAATCCTCCACATGCTATACTGGGCGTATTACTCCAACTGCATGCATAATTATACTGTCCTGTCATCTGTTGAAAGTGCAAGGGTATTACAAGGGCTACGGATCAGAAATATTAGTGGCAGGGGAATGTGGATGTGAGGGTGGTGTGTGCGACACTGCACCGACTACATAGGTCATAAGCGTAACTTGGCTAATAATACTGGGGTAGGGGGCAAAACTGACCGTGGCTATTAGGAACTTTATTTTACAAAGGAATCAAATTTGAAAGAGGGGAAAATTCGGCCCATAAAACGCAAGTTTTTCATTTTCTTTTCCTGTATATTTTTATTTTCCATTATGCAATTCAGTAACCAAAAAAATTCCTAGGTTGAAAAAATATTGGGGGCGGGGGGCATTTGCCCCCCTTCCCTCCCTCCCCCCCCCCTCCAAGTTACGCCTATGACATGTGTTATTGCGGGATGAATGAGTTGCGTTCACATTTGTGCACTGCACATGACTGTGGAGGGTTTCAGTTCAAGATTTATCCGGAAACTTGTCCGAAGTGAATGAGTAAAGTAAAGTCTGGGCACCTAATGTCCCGAAGGGGACTCAAACGTAATACGCCCGGAACAGAAGAAAGTTTCTTTATCTTTTCGGCCACTCTGTTCTTCGTGTGTCTTGGAGATGATGTGCAGCTGCCACGATTTCAACGGTAATATTACCCACATAAACAGCAAATATAACACGCATAAAAAATCACTCAGAACAAACGATCAATTCGAACAAAGGTTCCAATACTGGCCTGTACTCGGGAAATACATTTATAAACTCCGATCTCTCTTCTGTTCAATGTATGGCTGAAGTTCAACATATCTCACCACACTGCCGCATAATATACTTGCATGTGCAAACCGAAAGGTCCGTTCGCTTCAGCGTCCAAAATTTATATGACAGCTGCGAATTTGAGAACAAAAACGTACATCTGAAACGACGCATACAATGGAACTAACACGCGGAAATGAAACAAAACAAGAATTTGCATTTAAGAGGCATCAAATGTCAGTATTTAAAAACATACACTGAAAATAGTATCACAGATTATCAGCCATTACTTCGTTCTAAACCTACACCCCACAATTTCAGGTCTGCCGTATAGCGTTTAACTGATATTCTGGAAGCACCTAGTTCAAGCTTAATTGGATCTGGTTACCCTTCGGAGAGTCTCGGTGTCCACCCTCAGTCCTTAGAGCGTAGTGGTCAGTATACGTACCGCCATTCGTGGGTAAGTGACTACACTACTGACTGGACGATCCTGGTTCTTAACCGGGGGGTGGGGTGGGGGAGGGTGTAAAGTGGCCAGGCGTGAATTTGGTCTGTCACCTCCACCTTACACCGAGGCTAAGAATAAGTTGCACTACACCTCTACTCCCCCTGTATGCCTTCACGGTCTGGATAGGGACAACTTTACCTTTTACCTGGTTACCTTTTCCTGAGTTTTCATCTCTTCAGCTAAAAGCTCTTGTCATATGCAAGTATAACTTCCTACCAACCAATACACTGTTATTATTGAAGATGTTCTTACAGCGTGATAATATCTTGTTACAGAATGTGTATAAAATATTGTATACACATTTTATACACATTTGTTATCTTGTTATAAAATGTGTCTAAATGTGTTTGATACACATTTTATAACAAGATATTAACCACGCTGTACGTGTAATTTTCGTTGTATCCCTGAAGATGATCCAAATAGGGATCGAAACATGTCGAAACTAAGTTTTGTAATGTAAGAACACCTTCAGTAACAACAGTGCATTGGTTGGTATGAACTTGTACGTGCTTACCCTTTTAAAGTCTAGCGGTAACTTTACGTACCACCAGGTTTAACATTAAAAAATTCTACGTGGTGCCCACATTGCGTTTATGTGTTTTGTACGGATCTCAGAACAAACAGCAACTTTTGCCTTATAAAACATTAAGAGATTGGTTTTTATAACCGAAGTGGAGAGTGTTTACAGCGCGGTACGCACTGAGTCCTTATATAAAACAGATACGCTTCGTCTTTAAAGGGTTAATAATTATGCACGATGTGAATAATATAAAAAAACTCTTTTCGTATCTTACAAAGGCCACGACTGCCTACTTCCACGTAATTTCATCCGAAGCCACGAACAGCGAGCAAATCGTCAAACAAATTACAAACTGCACCTCATCCTTGACACCCCTGCTGAATCCCAGTCATGGGCAATAAATCAGCATATCTTTCATGACACGTCATGTGCAACCCACAGTTACTAAAAAGAGAGAAGGTTAAGAAAATCTTTTTGATATCCCATTGATTTATACTCCGTGAAGAAAAAGAAAACCCACACATAAGAAGAATACGTATGCTTCCTGACAGAACGGCTTAGCTTGACAAGAACAAGACGACTGGGATTTGTCTCAGAGTGCTGCAGTGTGGACATACTGTATGAGCGTGTATCACACGTATACAAAGGCAGGGGAACTAACTGCAGATATGTGAGGCGTATTGAAGTAAGTAGGTAAGTAGTAATAATAATAATAATAATAATAATAATAAATAATCTGTACCTATTTAACCCTTTAAAGACGAAGCGTATCTGTTTTATATAAGGACTCAGTGCGTACCGCGCTGTAAACACTCTCCACTTCGGTTATAAAAACCAGTCTCTTAATGTTTTATAAGGCAAAAGTTGCTGTTTGTTCTGAGATCCGTACAAAACACATAAACGCAATGTGGGCACCACGTAGAATTTCTTAATGTTAAACCGGGTGGTATGTAAAGTTACCGCTAGGCTTTAAAAGGTTAACTTCTTATTTTTGAAAACAGCAATTAATAATAAAGAAATATTTAGTAATTAATTTGTAAAAATTACGCACAGTCATAGGCATGCAAGGATTTCGTGCGCGTGGCAACAATTCGCAGTTATATTTTACGTATTACGAAACACCCAGTTATAATAACCATTTTAAAAATCCAAAGTTTAAGAAATCTCAGGTACCAAAATAATATATAGCATTCTTTAAGACATCCGGTTTATCACTGTAAGATTCTATTCAATTCATACCGGGTGTTAAGAGGCCGTGGCATGAAGCTGACAACTAACTAACTAACTAACTAACTAACTAACTAACTAACTAACTAACTAACTAACTAACTAACTGACTGACTGACTGACTGACTGACTAACTAACTAACTAACTAACTAACTAACTCCATGGAGCAAAGGTGTTCTTGAGAAGCTAACAGTTTCTCAGCTAGTCAAGAAATTCCCCGCATTTTATGGAACCTGAAGGTTCATTACCGCATTCACAAGAGCACTCCACCTGTCCCTATCCTGAGCCAGCTCAATCCAGTTCATGCCCCATACCACTTCTTGAAGATCCGTTTTAATATTATCCTCTCATCTGCGCCTAGGTCTCCCAAGTGGTCGCCTTCCCTCGGGTCTCCCCACCAAAATTCGGTACGCACCTCTCCTTTCCCCCATACGTGCTACGTGGCCCGCCCATCTCATGCTTCTCGATTTGATTATACCTCCACTTCCCCACGACGCGGTGCCTAAGCACGGTAAAAAGAATGTAAATTGCGTAAATACATTGCAGCAACACTTTTACAGTAGAATATCCCTGTCACTCAACTCAAGTACTATAAAATGATTTTAATATATCCCAATATATATTATTTTATTGTCCTATTTTCGGCTTTTACAACACACACAACACTATTTATGACTTCAGTAGTGTTAAGACTTCAATCACTTCAACTGTATCGTGTTTTATGCAAGCAGCCGTTATATACGTATTTCTTATAATGCCTTATGATGGCTTTTTTTGTGTGTGGCGAAGGGCCCCGCAGCAGACGCTACGGACGCACCGCAGCCTTGAGGCTTCTTGTGCAACCCTGTGATGAAGATGACGACGATTATGATTATAATAATGATTATTCTTTGTCCTTTTCCTAGTAATGGAGCACCGGTGGAATGAAACTGACAGGGGAAAACCGAAGTACTCGGGGAAAAACCTGTCCCAGTGCCACTTTGTCCACCACAAATCCCACATGGACTGACTCGGGATCGAAACCGGGCCTCCGCGGTGGGAAGCCGGCGGCTAACCGCCTGAGCCATGGCACGACCTTATGATGGCTTTTAGTTAAAGTCGAAACATGTTGCATAATATATATTAATCACTGAAAAGTATAGTTGCGACTGCTCCTATTCCTCTCTTTACAAAAAGTTGCCTTGGAACGCATAACTCTACCGCACTTCAGTATCTCTGATAAGTGACCTTGAACAGCAACACAAAATTGGCATATTGATTCCCCAAATAACACGTGATAATCCTGTTTGTATCTCCTACGGATGAAGTAGACAATTGTATGAAAAGTACTGTACACCGAAGATTCTTAATCTTCACACGGAAATACTGTTGTTGCACTCAAATTCACGCATTAATTTTTCACTTCCACCGCGGCCAGAGAAACTGAAATGTACGTCCCACGCACCGTCGACATTTAAAAAAATAAAATTCGGAATGTTGCCAGTAATCACTAGTTGCATACTCAATCCAAACATTTCAGCACAGTTTATTGAGGTTAAGTATTAAAGACACCAGAAATTTAAAAATTCCGTCACAAACTCTTGCACAAGAATCAAACTTGCAAGCAATTCGGTATGCACATTACTGCGTTTTTCCTTCAGTCAAGAGCATCTTCGATAATGCAACAACCGACGTAAATATGTTGTCTGTTCTTGGACTTCGTCTGGACGACCAGCCAACAACTGACGTACAAACTGCGTCTGTTCTTGGGCTTCTTCTGGATGACCAATCAACAACTGACGTACAAATCGTGTCCGTTCTTGGGCTTCTTCTGGAAGACCGACCAACAACTGACGTACAAATCGTGTCCGTTCTTGGGCTTCTTCTGGGTGACCAATCAACAACTGACGTACAAATCGTGTCCGTTCTTGGACTTCTTCTGGATGACAAATCAACAACTGACGTACAAATCGTGTCCGTTCTTGGACTTCTTCTGGATGACCAATCAACAACTGACGTACAAATCGTGCCCGTTCTTGGGCTTCTTCTGGATGACCGATCAACAACAGACGTACAAATCGTGCCCGTTCTTGGGCTTCTTCTGGATGACCAATCAACAACTGACGTACAAATCGTGTCCGTTCTTGGACTTCTTCTGGATGACCAATCAACAACTGACGTACAAACTGTGTCCGTTCTTGGACTTCATCTGGATGACCAACCAAATTTATATAAACGCTTGTCTTCCTCCCGTAACTTCCTTCAACTGACCACACTAACGTCTATTGCACCTCTGGCCCACATCCCTGATTTTTAACCCCAGCAGACACTGCATGTACCACCTACTCTAACACAGATACACTTTGTATTTCGCTCACACATTCCATCTACGCATGTCGCACAAACCTTATAACAATCAATGACTACTTTTCCACACAACATCCACCAACTAGTTTTTATAATGTAAGGGCACTGTGTTCTCTGTGAGGAACGAACTGTCTTTTCATGTAAAATGTAGGCCCTACATTAATTTTAATCTTCCAAGGGTTAAATGATGGCGCTCGATCGATCGGCATCGCCCAAACCGCCAGCTAAAGCCACGAATTGTGATTGATGTCTTGCTTGCACACATATCGACAAAAAAAGGAACGCCGTACTCCTCAAAGTTTTTACGAATATAACTCACAATAAAGTAAGTTAGAGGCATATAAACCTGTCTTTCGAGGCTGATATAAGCTCGAAAGTGATCGGGTGTTGTAAAAACACTGTGGGAGCAACAACCATTCAGTGCAAACGAATTAATGCCATTCAATCAGGTGCAGTATTACAACATTTCGTTACGAATGCACCACAAAACAAACAAGGTGACACCTTACGCCTAATTAAAACTGAAGGGGGTTAATAGACGATAAACCACACGTCATAATTTCTATGTGTTCGTGTTATTCTAGCTGTATAAAATAAATGGCAAGGACTGTTAGTTGTTTGTGTGTTATTTGCTCGAAGTACGTTAAACGAAGACCATTGTGGAGCCATTGCCCCTGTGTGCTTTAGTTGAATCTTCTGTAAGTCACCAAGCGAATTTCTACCGGCCGGGTATAATCGAGGTCACGCAGAAGTTGGTCGAATTACAAACATATGCAGTGGCGTAGCTACGTTTTTGACGCCCGGGGTGAGTAATCACAATGACCGACCCTAAGAGGAATTACGAACTTTAAACAATTCACACTTATTTACTGTATTTCTTTGTATTTTACTCAATAATAATTTAAAATTTTGTTAACCGCAGAAAGTAAACTTTTTTTTTCACCTAAAGCACTCAATTTGCTACCCATTTTCCCCGACCCTTACCCTAGAGCGCCGACCCATAACTACGCCCCTGCACAGATGCACAGCACTCAAAACCCTGACACTACGAAGTTTGTAACACACTACTGTACTTCTTGTTTTGGGCCCATTTCAATTTCCCCTTATCCAGACACTGGAAATGCAAAAATGTGGAAACAAAACTGGGATGTACAGACATAACACAACAAGCACGACAACTAGAGTGGACCTAGCTAGTCGTATTTATGTATTTATTTTTAATTAATTTCTTTATTAACTTACATAGCTACAAAAATGCCGAAATATTAATATCAGTAACACAGGCGTGGAATCCATGTAATTTATTTATTACGACGCCGATGACTGCCCTCCAGAGAAGCAGCACGTACGTCGTAAATATACGACACCTGTGACAAAAGGCTCGAGCCTGTATATTAATTACTCTGTATATTTATCTTTTCGCAGTCCTTCCCTCTTCTACCTACTTGTTCACAGCAGGTGTAGAGGGTTTTTATTTTCACTTGATCACACTCAGACACACATTACAGTCCGTAGGCCTCCTCGGGAAGAGGGATCAGCCCGGCGCAGAGACCTCTACCTTACAACACAAACCATGTACAAGAGACAAACATCCATGCCACCGGTCGGATTCGAAACCACGATCCCAACAAGCGCTCGGCCGCAGACCCACGCCTTAGACCGCGCGGCCACTGGGATCGGCCTGTATATTTATTTAGCTACTAAACTGTTTGTTTTGGACATTACTTGTACGTCCTCTTTCCTCTCGCCGGTCGGCAGAATATAACAATGCAAATTGCCGCAAAGTAGCCTATACTATAGCCAGGCAATACTTTTTCTGCCCCTGTTGTCGGCAACCCACTTGGAGCCACGAACGCTATCTCTGGGTCACATCGTTAACTACAGCAAAACTGCAACGAAAAATACCAATAAGAATGCACGTTTCTGAATCTATTGACGCCAGACTCAAAACGAGGTATAAAATCAATTAAACGATCCGAACAGAATTGCGTACGGACAAAATACAGACATGCGTGTACCCTACCAACATTTCCAATTTTAACGTCATTAATATTTAAGAAACAGACTACCATGCAAACCCCAGCGTACATACACGCAGGCACACGCACATGCAATATACAAAGGTACAACAGTCCCATTACAGGCCTGGACAGGCCCAGAGGGTTCCAGGAGGTCGAGGCTCCCAGATTTCTAGACAATCGGCACATGAAGGTGGTAAGGTTGTCAGACCTACGCACCGGCGGCGTTTACCCCCCAGGAAACATTGCTGGTACTCATTTCTGTTAGAGGCTGAGTCGACACCAGGGCCATAGTGTGACCGACAGGATTATGCCAACGAAAAAAATCCACTGACACCATCGGGAATCGAACCCGCAACCTGCCGGTATGTAGCGCAGTGCCTCAACCAATTGTACCACCGCGTGTCGCCACATGCAATATACAAGAGACTTATATATATATATATATATATATATATAATGCACACATGTGAAGTACAAGTTCTGCGGAATCTGAACCAAAGAGAACTCAACACACAACTACAGTGAAAATATTGGATACAAATACATAAATCCAAATCCATCAAGTTCACTGAAGGCAAAATACAGGAACAGATAATGGGCTGGCATGACTTCCACGTAACAAGTATTGCATTTAGTGTTCATCCGTATTGAACGTAATACATAATTGCCTCTCCAAACACAAACGCGTAAATGACTGGAAGAGCTAAGCAAATAAGTACTCTATACACTATGACGTCCGAACCACACAGGACGCATAGCTCCCTGTTGTCGCTCTTGCGGTTTGTAGTGTACCGTCCCGCCTGGAAGGTAGGCACGCAGAAGGCAACTGCGCGATGAGCAGCTAAATAGCACGGCTGACATTGGGGATTACATGCGAACAGCTAGCTGACAATCCCAAGCTGCATGTCATACGTCACCGAGACAAAACATCCGATTCATCATTACCCCTTGTCTGTTTATTGCCTGGTTCACTACATGACCCCGTGATCTCCGCCTTCCGTAACCGACGGGAGTACAGATTCGTTGATATTACATTTATCTCCTCTCAAAGATGGCGTTAAGTGTTCAGAAACACGCCAACTGCGCAATTCTCGATCAGCAAGTGTCAGTCGTAATGTTTCTGCCGGTGCGTGTTTGTTGTTCACCTGTCCTTGTTACGACAACAACATAACGAATGTATGACGAAAACAAGACAGCGTAGTGTGGTAATCCTGACGCACAGAAAAACCGCTGAAACGTGACAGATGACCTGCGCTGACAGAGGAAATACGCTTGCGACAGGAACATGTTCCCACCAGCTCGGTTCTTAAGCGCGTAGTGTTTACATCCCCACAGAAACCTTAATTTACAAAACCAAATGTGCATTACTAATCGGGGGGTGCACATATTCCGAGTGACTGAATTTTGTACGGTAACGCCTAATACTTGTAGTTCACCAGTATGGAACTGTTCTGGCACCTAGAATTCTTCAGGTGGCTCCTACATTTTGGGGAAATCTGTGCACACCTGCACTAACCTCAAGTAGAAGAACACGACTGTTTAACCCTCTAAAGACGGACCGTATCTGTTTTATATAAAGACTCAGTTCGTACCGCGCCGTAAACACTCCCCACTTCGGTTATAAAAACCAGTCTCTTAATGTTCTATAAGGCAAAAGTTGCTGTTTGTTCTGAGATCCGGACAAAACACATAAACGCAATGTGGGCATCACGTAGAATTTTTTAATGTTAAACCTGGTGGTACGTAAAGTTACCGCTAGGCTTTAAAAGGTTAAGCGGTCTCAGTAAACCAAAACATTTACAGCCTTAAGAAGCCGGTACAACCAGGAGTGCACAAACTTTCCAAAAATCTACAAACCACATAAAAGTTATAGCCGCCAGAACGGTAATAAGCAGTATGTTCCATACAGACCACCCACGAATATTAGGCGCCACCGTCTAAAATTTAGTTGCCCAGGTGGACCCGGCGTCCGGAATTTCCACACCCCTGGATATCACATAAAAAACATACCTTTCCGTGGTAAAACATTCAGCCAGCGTGATATTTACGGTTCTCACAGCAGTGCAGATGAAGATTCAAGTCTTCTGGGATATGAAGCGTTGTGCACTGGCAGTTACCGACATTTCGGAGAAGCTCGCCGCCTCCATTATTTACAAAAGACACTTCTTAGGGCACTTTCAAGGCGGAGGAAACACGCTACTCCGAAATGTCGGTAGCTATTTACCAGTTTACATGGCGTCATGTACCAGAAGACTTGAATCTACAATAGCAACACAGAACCTAACAGCATATGTTTTGTAGCGAGGAGCACTTGTAGGCACACGCAACGGTGAATTCCAAGTTTAAAAGTTGCACGTGAAAGTGCAGAAGTAAGCAGTGTTTCTCCAGCCACTGCGGAGAACATGTGTTGTGATTGATATTCAGCACCACAGGATACGGACACGTCGGCTTTATCTCCTCGTCATTAAATCAGGCGAACGGGCCAACATACATATTACACAATCACGTCACTTGGGACGAAGCAAGAGTTCATGCTCTCCGTGACATATACCCATGAGTGAACACAGCGGTATCATTCTTCTTTATTTATAGTTACTTCTTCATTTACTTAACCTTTTAAAGCCTAGCAGTAACTTTACGTACCACCAGGTTTAACATTAAAAAATTCTACGTGGTGCCCACATTGCGTTTATGTATTTTGTACGGATCTCAGAACAAACAGCAACTTTTGCCTTATAAAACATTAAGAGATTGGTTTTTATAACCGAAGTGTAGAGTGTTTACAGCGCGGTACGCACTGAGTCCTTATATAAAACAGATACGTTCCGTCTTTAAAGGGTTAACGACCCTCTCAACAGCTCGGTGGCCGGGATAGCGTAGTCCGTATAGCGACTCGCTAAGGGCTGGATGGTCCGGGGATCGAATCGCAGTAGGGACGATATTTTCCGTGTCCGTCCAGACCGGTCCCGACGCCCCCACAGATTCCCGTACAATTGGTACCGGGTTCTTCCTGGAGGTAAAGCTGCCGGGGCGTGGTGCTGACCACCCAACTCCTTCCAGCGCCAAGGTTGCGAATGAAGTGGATCTACACCTCCACCTCCCCTCTGTGCCTGCGTAAATACGTCGTGGAGTGACCTTTCTCAACAGCTCAGGCTACACGGCTTGGAAGGATATTATTAGTAAATAAGCCTATTGAATTACTAAAGATGCGGATGAAAGCTGTACTTATGAAATTTGAGGTAACACCCCAGCATTTACAGCAGGAATTGCGTAAAATCACAGATAGCCTTAGTCAGGACAGTTCGTGTGGTTACCGAGATTTAATTCGTGGACCTCTCGATACGAAGCAGGAATGCTCGCCAACGAACCGCGACGTCTGTTGTTTTATTTTCTATTACTTTATTATATTTTATTTTACGCTAATATCAATGCCTTTAGAGCCGCTTATGTTCGTAATTTCCATGAAACCGAACAGTTACATCAAACCCTATATTAACCCTTTAAAGACGAAGCGTATCTCTTTTATATAAGGACTCAGTGCGTACCGCGCTGTAAACACTCTCCACTTCGGTTATAAAAACCAATCTGTTAATGTTTTATAAGGCAAAAGTTGCTGCGTATCTGTTTTATATAAGGACTCAGAGCGTACCGCGCTGTAAACACTCTCCACTTCGGTTATAAAAACCAGTCTCTTAATGGTTTATAGGGCAAAAGTTGCTGCGTATCTGTTTTATATAAGGACTCAGAGCGTACCGCGCTGTAAACACACTCCACTTCGGTTATAAAAACCAATCTGTTAATGTTTTATAAGGCACAAGTTGCTGCGTATCTGTTTTACATAAGGACTCAGAGCGTACCGCGCTGTAAACACTCTCCACTTCGGTTATAAAAACCAATCTGTTAATGTTTTATAAGGCAAAAGTTGCTGCGTATCTGCTTTATATAAGGACTCAGAACGTACCGCGCTGTAAACACGCTCCACTTCGGTTATAAAAAGCAATCTCATAATATTTTATAAGGCAAAAGTCGCTGTTTGTTCCGAGATCAGTAGAAAACACATAAACGCAATGTGGGCACCATGCAGAATTGTTGATTGTTAAACCTGGCCGTAAATAAAGTTACTGCTAGGCTTTAAAAGGTTAATATTAATTAGAAAATAAGTTTACAATGCATATATTTTTCGTTATGTACTTCATTTGCAACAAGAACAGCTGTTTTGTGCTGCTTTCCCACAGCGTTTGCGCCCATTCACCGCCACAGCTGAGACATTTATCAGGCCTTGGGACGAGCCTCCCTATCCCCTGTCGACGTACTTTTCTTGTCCTGTGTTATCGGTCATCCTGTCACCACTGTTCCCACCTCGTGATCATCTTGAAAACTTGTGGCTGCCAAGATTTTTGCTTCAGCGCCGGAAAAGAAATGATAAACGCTCGGCGCCAAATCTGGGCTGTATACAAAATGTTCCAAGGTTATTTAATTGCGGAATTATACGCCGTATAACACCATTCACACACTCAGGCATTAAAATGCACATTAAGTTGCATACAACAACTGCTTTAATTCTCCAACATGTTTCGCTTCGTGATCGAACCATCTTCAGGCAGATAACACAAGTAATAATAATAATAATAATAATAATAATAATAATAATAATAATAGAACCATCCCAACAATAAACCGGACATCATAATCCGCGATAATGAAAAAGGAACGTGTATGCTAATTGATGTAGCAATCCCCGGGAGACAGAAATGTGATAAAGAAAGAAGCTGAGAAGATTTTAATATATGAAGACCTTATAGCAGAAATACGGCGCATGTGGAATGTAAAAACAAAGGTGACGCCAATTATAATAGGAGCAACTGGAACCATTTCAAAGTCCTTCAGAAAATACTTGAGCAGCATACCGGGAAAGCACGATATCAAGGAACTACAGAAAACAGCTATATTGAGCACAGCACACACACTGCGGAAAGTGCTAATGTAGAAGCACAAAAGAGTTTAATATTGCAGACAGCGTTATATGCACCATTAACAGTACGCGCAGAATAGCTGCGACACTGTATACCCTAGAAACATGGTTTGCTTCAGGTATATAAGTGTGAATACCCTGCATAAAGGGGATGATGATGATGATGATGATGATGATGATGATGATAATTTGTTGACTATATGTATCAGTATGTGGAGTAATCTGATATCAAATCTCATAGGTATTACTACCTTAAAACTTGCACCTTGTGCAAAATTACACATATGTGGCTCTGTCTCCCTATACTTTGCTTAGGTATTAAAATACGTAGACAGACTAATTATAATTCTAAAGCGTAGTGTGAACTAATCAGTGACATACTAAGGATCGGAATATCACACATGTCCACAGTTTCACTTACGTAGTCTTATGCGTACATTATTGTGTGATCCATCACTGACATGCTATGTGGTGTTACAGGGTATTCCCAAGTAACCATAACTCTTTTATCAGGGTGGAGGGCAGCTTGTACCGCTGTATCACCACCTACTCGGCTCACATAAACCTCTAGTCAAATATCACATTCTGGCCGATTTATTTCTGAAAAAAAAAAGCCACGGCGTCCAGGAATAGAGTAGTCGGTATACAGACTCGCTACGGATTCCAACCCCGGCGGCCCTGGGGCCCAACCAGATTCCTATACAATGGACACCGCAGCCCTTCCCCACGGGTACATCATTGACTACACACCCGCTTCTACTGCCGAGGTTGAAAATGAATGCAGCTATGCCTCTACCTACCCCCCTGACTGCATTGGCATATTACAGGGTGACTTTTATCTTATGCCCATTGAATGGCCGGTGCGGACTTGGCGCACATCTGAAGTCCACTGCAATGCTTTGGTAACGAGAGTTTATTTATTCTAAAACCATTAATCACCAACAAAATGCACAAAGAGTTTTTTTCACACTTGTAACACACTCCTACATGTTTCGATTCTGCTGGGTCATCTTCAGGGAGAACTTTTTGTTGTGGTTACACTACGGTTGCACTTTATAGTTGAGCTGTTGACTGTGTACACAGTGTACTGTGTACACAGTGTACAGTGTACTGTGTACACAGTGTACTGTGTACACAGTGTACTTTTTGTTGTGGTTACACTACGGTTGCACTTTATAGTTGAGCTGTTGACTGTGTACACAGTGTACTGTGTACACAGTCAACAGCTCAACTATAAAGTGCAACCGTAGTGTAACCACAACAAAAAGTTCTCCCTGAAGATGACCCAGCAGAATCGAAACATGTAGGAGTGTGTTACAAGTGTGAAAAAAACTCTTTGTGCATTTTGTTGGTGATTAATGGTGTTTGTATAATATAGTGCACGAACATGGAACACATTACATTTATTTATTCGATTTGTACGATATGATTTGGACGTTCTTTTCCTTCGCGCTACCACACGATTTAGTGTTAAGATTCAATGAAGAATGAAAAAGGTCACGACTCATCCCAGAATCTCACTATAAATGTCATTAACTTTTACAATCTCTACTAGATGGCACGCTCATCATACTGAAGCAATTGACCTCTTCACTCATGACTGACATTCGTTGTACAAGTTACACAATGGCGGCTACAGTTTCATAATCTTGTCAGTAGTTCCTGACCTCAATTAATGAGGATAAAGGACATCGCAGCTGGAGTTTTACACAGTCGAAAGATGATCAAAAATAAAATGCAAAAAGACAAACACAAAATACGCGAAATGCGTAAGTGGGTGCAGATAACAGGTCCCTGGTCAAATGCCTCTCCCAGTCATCAAAGATCTCCACATGCCAAACCTTTAACATCGCACAACACGCACGTCACAAAGCTAAATACGTCATACTAGTAAACACGTATCATATGTGAGTGTAAGTCGACGTTTTGGCATCTCTTGGATTCATTAACTTTTTTTGTGATAAAATTGCGAATTTATCTTAAACGGCCACTTGAGATGTTACGTTAAGAACAGCTTCTGTGTGCAGACCAATGCCGTACTGTCAAAGCGTAACCCACCGCCCCAAAAATAATTTAGTTACAAGACAAAAGACTGGTCTTGAGTGAGGTTAGGTTTACGTCCAAATATGAATACTGGCATTCAAAACGGTATTCAAAACGGTATAGCTTTTTCATTCACACAAATGTGTATAGCTGCACTAGTTTAAGGCTACAGCTACTGTGATTTCTGAACAGACCTATTATTAGGCGCTACTTCATGTTCTAAATTGAACAGCATAGACAGATTGTTTTTTTTTAAGCGGTGAAGGGCCCCGCAGCAGACGCTACGGACTCACTGCAGCCTTGAGGCTTATTGTGCAACCCTATGATGAAGATGAAGATGATGGTTATTTTTTTGTCCTTTTCCTAGTAATGAAGCACCAGTGGAATGAAATTGATAGGGGAAAACCGAAGAACTCGGAGAAAAACCTGTCCCAGTGTCACTGTGTCCACCACAAATCCCACATGGACTGACCCCGGGATAGAACCCGGGCTTCCGCGGTGGGAGGCCGGCGGCTAACCGCCTGAGCCATGGCACGGCCCTAGACAGATTGTTAGTCCTACATACGTAGTATACTGAGGTCAAGGAAAAAAGCCCCATGGATCGACCATCCTCCACATATGCCTCGAACTTATATACTTTCTCCTCCACCCTTTATCCTACTCGTTCACAGATATGTTGAGGTCGGTGGGTAACAAAATTTTACTCCTCTGCAAAGGCTTTTGACTTGTTCACATACGGCGAGATAGAATGGAACGGACTAAAACACTATACAGCATGTGGGAGCCTCGATCATCAACCCCCCCCCTCGTCCTGCTCAATGAACTTAGTGCAAGGCATAGCGAGCACTGCTAACAAAATTTGAACCCAACAGGTTATGGGAGAAACGGCCGACCTACATCTCAGTAGTTCGTACAGTGCTCATCCTAAAATGTGCAACGTTCGTGTGCCCCATTACATTTCGGTAATGCCAGTTCTAGTCACTTTTACCCCACACTGCGTTTATATTCACTTGACAAATAATTCTATTAACTTTTATGTTAATTAAATTAACATCCCATTTAATGTTCTTATCAATTTCATAAATACTATCCAATTCTGTGTTTCATTCATTTGTTAATTTGATCTTTGAAATTTGACGTGATGTGATCAGACTTAGATAATTAGAACTTCTCTCTCCATTTCAAAAACATTACCCTTGATTCATTCTTCTTATATACGTTAACCCGTTATTCTTTTTATGCACTGACCCTTCAAACGAAATGTTCCCACCATGCATGATACACATATTGTGGCGTAGGTTAGGATACCATGCCAACATTTTGGCGGTACGTAACACATCAACCTCCCCTACTAGGCTTCGAGACCCTATGTTTCTCCGAAACGTTACGTATCACCTACGAGATAACACGGTATTATAACTAAGAAGAATCGTAACTCCAAACGCCACGACATAAACCTTCAAGATCCTAAAACCTCAAACCCGATGATGTCACAATGTCTGATACGACAATAACTTAAACTTAAGAATAAGACAGTGTAAATATACTCACATGCTTATCTGCTGATTCCAGATGTAGGCCTATACTTTCAGTTGAAGCACTGCGATAAAATAAACGATGTGCAAAAAATTTAGCCCACCAAATAATGTACTTCACTGTGAGAAACGTTGTTATTCGACTAGGGAGGCACACTCCTAGACACAAAACACTGTTACGTTTCATTCAATATAATTTTGTTAACGAAATAAATTCTGATCAGCAAACGTATCATAAATTCCTCACTTCATAAATCCGTAAGGTCGAAATAAAGCAAATGAATACCGCATCTCACTGTCACACATACCAACACAGTCGTGTACGCCATTTGCAATCTATACTTACATATTTTTCTGCGAACTTGATTTACAGTCTTTGCATTGTCTAAACAAAAACCCGCTGGAACTACACTTTATCAAACAATGTAGTTTAAATTGCTGCCACATAACTGACACTTCACAAAAGGAATTTCACGTTTCAGTTAGACTAATTCGTGAATTAAAAACACAAAAAGTACGGTCACAACTCCTTTACGAACTGCAGTTACAGTCGTTGTGATGTAGGTGGAGTGGGCGTGCAGTGAGTTATGACAGAAGCATTTCACACTCTGAAAGAAGTAGCACACAACTCTCTATTTCCTCTCGGAGTAGACCTACACAATTAAAATAAACACGTTAATACTGAAGCTATCTACATAAAATCGACGTCGAATATGTGTAAACGTGGTGTTCGTTCCGGTGAATAACGCTGCACGCGTGCTTTCGTTGACGACCACACATACGCGGAAAGACTGCTGCCAAGATGCAAGCGGGCAGCACGCGGCAGACTTGTGCAACGACCCACTGTGCGATTCGTGCATGATCTAGAACTTCCCCACTAATTCAAAGCATTTCGTACCGGCCAGCAAAAATCCCCTCTTCCTATCACGTTATTGTTCTTCAACCTCCCAATAGTCTCTAATGCAAATTTCACGTCAAGGCTTGCGGAATAGCAGTGAGACGCAGCTCAGTGAAGCTGACCATGATGGCACGAATATGTATGCTCATGAATAATGTTCCATTGATTACCAAGTATGCATTATTAATGAGGCATTTCGTAACAACAATGTGTTGTTATAAACACTGCATACGTATCTCAGATTTTTAAACAGAAACTAGTCATGGCCGTGTTTAGAGGGATTTACGGGTTCGAGATCCTTCCATAATAAACGGCACGACCAATTCTTACTTGGGACAAGGTCCTTCCTGAAAGAAAAAAGGTCATTGACCTAGTCAAGAACTTCTTCTTGAATGGGGTATGAAAAGCGTGTTTAATTACCCTTACACGTCTAATTGCGCACACCGCAGTACTTTACTTAGTCCTTCCCTCTTCTACCTACTTGTTTACAGCAGGTGTCGAGGGTTTTTGTGATTTCACTTGATCACACTCAAGCACACACCACAGTCGGTAGGACTCCTCTGGAAGCGGGATCGGCCTGTCGCAGAGAAGTCTACCTGACAACACAAATACTGCACACGAGACAAACATATATAGCGCCGGTGAGGTTCGAATCCACGATCCCAGCAAGCGCTCGGCCGCAGACCTACGCCGTAGACCGCGCGGCCACTTAGTCAACAGACTAACTGACTGACTGACTGACTGACTGACTGACTAACTAACTAACTAACTCTATGGAGCAGAGGCCTTCTTGAGAAGCTAACAGTTTCTCAGCTAGTCAAGAAATTCCCCGCATTTTATGGAACCAGAAGGTTCATTACCGCATTCACAAGATCCCGCCACCTGTCCTTATCCTGAGCCAGCTCAATCCAGTCCATGCCCCCATCCCACGTCTTGAAGATCCATTTTAATATTATCCTCCCATTTACGCCTGGGTCTCCCAAGTGGTCGCCTTCCCTCAGGTCTCCCCACCAAAATCCTGTATGAGCCTCTCTTTTCCCCCATACGTGCTACGTGCTCCGCCAATCTCATTCTTCTCGATTTGATTACCCGAATAATATTTGGTGATGAGTACAGGTCATTATGTTCCTTGTTATGTAGTCACTTAGTCAACAGACACGCATTAATATCCCTTCTTTGATGACTTCTTATGTCTATCCCTCCAACCACGATAGGTTAGTTTCGGCTATGAGTTTCCTGCGTTTAGAAAATCTTTTGAAACACCGTTCACGCCAGCCCCCAGTGCGTGTAAACTCTCTGGGTATTGCATTTCTACAGGCAACTTGTGCGAACCGGGTCGCTTATGAGTTCCAAGCCTCATTGTGGTGACGCCTGGCCTAGTGCCTTCAATGTCCCCACGATTGCTCCCAATTCTCACCACTGAATTCAAAAGGAAGTAATAACAAGCCCAATTCCCCGGTCGTCCAACCCGCGGCGCCAGAGTAATGACTAAAAATTGTCAAACGCGCGAATAAAACCGAAGGATAACAGAAAAATACATCAATAAAAAGTGAATACGAGTTGGAACCAACAACCGAAACATTATTTATATCAAAACGGACGTGTCGAACATGATATTAACCCTTTAAAGACGAAGTGTATCTGTTTTATATGAGGACTCAGTGCGTACCGCGCTGTAAACACTGTCCACTTCGGTTATAAAAACCAGTCTCTTAACGTTTTATCAGGCAAAAGTTGCTGTTTGTTCTGAGATCCGTACAAAACACATAAACGCAATGTGGAAACCACGTAGAATTTTTTAGTGTTAAACCTGGTCGTATGTAAAGTTACCGCTAGGCTTTAAAAGGTTAATATAGGATTAACTCAGGGTCCTTATTTTATTGGACAAATATCATTTGTTAGATCCCTCCGCTATAACGCCACGCGTGTGGGCGGTCCGTTGAGTGGGCTACGTTAATACGATAAGCGAGCCGAGAGGAAGTAGAAACCAATACTTGTCAGAAAACCCTATATATCTTTAATAAGACTGCGTCGAGACGCTTCCATCAATGCTCCCACTTCACTCGCTCTTTTAACGCCATATGAATTTAAAAAATTAAAATATTTTAAAATACATCTGATGTCTGGAGTAAAAGTGAGCAAACACCTTCGCTCTTCTGGGATGTTAAGCAGCGCATATTAGCAGGTGACTTCCGACGTTTCCGGAAATCCTATTTGTCCGCTCTTCAAAGAATCCGTTCAAGATGGAACAGACAGGTTGACCCGAAACGTCGGTGACCAACTATCAAGCCACGCCTCGTACCATCCGAGAAGTGCGACGGCCTCAGCTACACCGGGAAGGAAGCGTGACATCACGCGTGAGTAAAGCTTTCATTTGATTCCTTCCACACGTCTTCACATGAGGCGACGTTTAGGGCACCCACAAAAACGTTGACTTCTCTACCCAGTGCCTTTCTCTGCTGTGAGCAGCGTAACTCACGTGCTATGAATTTGATGCACGTATCATTAACAACATAGACATCGACGACACACGACTCGAATGACACACATAACCATGTGACGTAGTGTGTGTATTTACAATTTTCTTTTTCCTCCTTCACACAAGTTGTATCCAACATCTTATTTATGGTTTCGCGCTTTGTCCTAAAATACAAATTTTGTAAACTCGAATAAAAGTGACAACGCAATGTTAATTACATTTTCTTTCCTTCTTCATAATTGTGAGAATTTAATGGCGTTTGGCAAAACAATTAAAATCCAAAACATCTAAACTCCAAGACTCTGATAAGAAGACATTAGATTATGGGTTTATAAAAAGGGAATTGCATTTAAGTGGCTCAGCCTAGAGTGCAATAGAAGGCTTTTCACGTGACAGCAACGATATATAAGACTCTGTAACGAATTTACATGAGGGGCACCAATTCAAGTTTCAGACAGGCAGAGCCTGTGTCAATAAAATACGTGTGTCAGCTGTAGGAGAACGAAGTGTTGTCTCTCTTACAGTTGGCTGAAACAACACGGACACACAATTTTAATCCAATTCTATTGGATAAATTCTAAAAGGTTTTGATGATGGTGTATAATATTGTGTGGTGGTGGTTTTATGGACTTTAACCATCGTCCGAAGAGTGAAATATTAAAAATCTTAAAAATTAAAAACTAAAATCACGACGTTTCGGAAGCTGGCTCTGCTTCCCTCTTCAGGTGAATGGAGGGGGAGAAGAGAAGAACACCTACTCAGTTGTCTAAGGGGCCAAACTGAGTAGGTGTTCTTCTCTTCTTCCCCTCCATTCACCTGAGGACGGAAGCAGAGCCAGCTTCCGAAAAGTACAAAATTTAACAAATCAAAAACAAAAAAATCACGAAACACACACACATGCACTGGAGGGCAGCCAACCATCCATTACGTACTCCCCCCTGCTTAAATCAGACTTGGTCCCTCAAGTCTTCATTAGCATCCGTTACAAATGGTTTTTAATTTTAAAAATTTTTAATATTTTATTCTTCGGACGATGGATAAACTCCATAAATCCATCTCCACACAATTCTATTGATTTAAATAAAACGGCAACACACTTAAATTTAACCTCAGATTTTAGTATCACCTAATTTGCAGAATAAGCAATGTAATTATAAGAGATGACCTATGTTTCCCGGCTTTTTAGTTCTTTTTAACGACGCTTTATGAGAAACATAAATTATGTAGTGACTGTGACTGGCCAGCTTGGTGGGCTATAAATAAAGGCCAGCAGATCCAATTGTAAAAGTATCAAATTTGAGGAAATCGCGAAAATCTTTTCTAAATAGCTGGTCTGCGGGACGAAGATCAAAACAGACATTTACCGAAGAGTCAGTAGGCCTAAATATAAGGTTATCTCTGTGCACGTCATCAAGGAGTATGGCGGAGTGGGGGTACATCTCCACGAATCATTAACCTTTTAAAGCCTAGCGGTAACTTTACGTACCACCAGGTTTAACATTAAAAAATTCTACGTGGTGCCCACACTGCGTTTATGTGTTTTGTACGGATCTCAGAACAAACAGCAACTTTTGCCTTATAAAACATTAAGAGATTGGTTTTTATAACCGAAGTGGAGAGTGTTTACAGCGCGGTACGCACTGAGTCCTTATATAGAACAGATACGCTTCGTCTTTAAAGGGTTAATCTATACAGTGAATGAAGGTGAGCGAGCACCTTCACGTCTCGGCCACTTTACCGCGAGGGAAGGAGTCCAATGTACCAATTTCATAAGAGGCTGGCTGGGTCACAGACCCGGTACGGGCGTTTGGGGACCAAAAAAACTCTCTTGCTTCTGCCTGAAACCTTAACGGGATACCTCGGTCTTCCAGACCGTAGCCTAATCACTGCACCAACCGAACTATCCAGGCCCCTGAAACACACTTCACCTTAATTGGTTCAACATGTGTGTTTTGGAAGAGAATCGAACTCCAGCTTTCAAAAACACGCAGGAGGAACACTAAAACACACGACAACACTCGATCTTTGCCTTACGATTTCGAAATAGCTACATATGTGGGTTTTGGACAAGGTCATTAATATCTTGAATGTCTGCGCTGGTTCTGTGAACCGCTGGAATTTGAATGCGTTCAAATAAACGTCAGTCGTTCCTCCTCTCAGCATTCGCCCCACTGTACCTTTCATGTTTACCCCAAAATTCCATTCGTCAGTACGAAACGTAAGCAAATGCGCTGCCACCGTAAGTACCACCTACAAATATAGCCTAAACTTACAGGGCAGTAAGGTTTAACAACACAGTTTAGTACGTGGTTCGCCGGAACCATCCGGCATTTTGTCTGACGTATCATGTGTGCGGAAAAGTATCACCACTGATGTTAAGTCCTTATAACCGACTGTGTACATAATGAATGTGATGTACTGTTAGCAGGGCTGTGGAGTCGATACACAAAAGCTCTGACTCCGACTCCGACTCCGACTCCCTCCGAATCCTCGATTTTTCAAACTTCCGACTCAGACTCCGACTCCTCGATTTTTAAAACTCCGACTCCGATTCCTTCATAAAAGCTCAATATGTATTAATAACGGTAAGCCTATAAGACATTTCATCGCCACCACGTGAATCATCAGGCTACTTTTTTTACTTATAACCTATATTTAGGTATAAATCTAATATTTGCTGTAGCTGTCATGGCTCTGGAGTTGGAGTATCGAGTTAAGATTTTAGACTGAGGTCGGCATCGGAGTCGGTATATTTTTACCGACTCCGAGTCCACGTAAAATTCTTTCCGACTCAGACTCCAACTTCACCTAAAATTCCTTCCAACTCCGACTCCACCTAAAATTCCTTCCAACTCCGACTCCATCTAAAATCCCTTCCGACTCAGACTCCACTTAAAATTCCTTCCGACTCCGACTCCACCTAAAATTCCTTCCGACTCCGACTCCACTTAAAATTCCTTCCGACTCCGACCCCACCTAAAATTCCTTCCGACTCCGACTCCACTTAAAATTCCTTCCAACTCCGACTCCACCTAAAATTCCTTCCGACTCCGACTCCACCTAAAATTCCTTCCAACTCCGACTCCACCCAAATTCCTTCCGACTCCACCTAAAATTCCTTCCGACTCCGACTCCACCTAAAATTCCTTCCGACTCCGACTCCACCTAAAATTCCTTCCGACTCCGACTCCACCTAAAATTTCTTCCGACTCCACCTAAAATTCCTTCCGACTCCGAACCCGACTCCGACTCCACAGCCCTGACTGTTAGCACAGATCTGGAGTGGAGTCAGTCTACCCATTAGCACCCATGTAAAATTCATTGTACAAGAGTCACAGCTAAAAGTGTTCAGAGGGAAGCAGGTTGAGACCATTTGTCTTATGATACAAGACTCATCATTTGTCATTGTCTGAAACAGCCTCGAGACAGAAATAGTCTTCTATTGAATGCCAATGGGCAGTCGAAGCCTCTTTTTGTGTTTGTGAGGCACTAACGTGCGCCCATACAGATTATTCTGCCACTTTTTTTTTCTGGAACTTCACTACAAAGACAAAATATTATTCAAGTCTACAGCGCTCTTTATAACATTTTTTGTCTTCACTGAGCGACGCAAGTATCGTGGTAATATTTCCGGTAGAGGCAAGATTTTTATCTCTTCTTCAAAAGGTCCACACTGTTTCTGGGTCACACCAAACCCCTTATCCGATGGGTACCGGGGGCTCTTTTCCCTGTGTTAAAGCGACGGGAGCGTGAAGCTGTTCAATTTAAACTGTGCCGTGATTAGGATAGCGTGGAGCTATTCTTCACTCTCTTATATACCTTAATGGCTACATAGGGACAAACTTAATTTACGCTTTTCTTAAATACAGACGAAACCGGCTATAACGACAACGGATTATACGACACCTCGTCTATAGCGTCAGATATTCTATGGCACCAATTCATTCGTCACTATTAACCCTTTAAAGACGAAGCGTATCTGTTTTATATAAGGACTCAGTGCCTACCGCGCTGTAAACACTCTCCACTTCGGTTATAAAAACCAGTCTCTTAATGTTTTATAAGGCAAAAGCTGCTGTTTGTTCTGAGATCCGTAAGCCATATCTGTTTTATATAAGGACTCAGTGCGTACCGCGCTGTAAACACTCTCCACTTCGGTTATAAAAACCAATCTCTTAATGTTTTATAAGGCAAAAGTTGCTGTTTGTTCTGAGATCCGTACAAAACACATAAACACAATGTGGGCACCACGTAGAATTTTTTAATGTTAAACCTGGCGGTACGTAAAGTTACAGCTAGGCTTTAAAAGGTTAAAAGTAATATTATCTGTCTCGTTTATAACAACACTCTTTTATAACGACAAAAAATATTCAGTCCCCTTCCTGATGTTATAGTCGAGTTCGACTGTAATAATTGCGTCTTGCGTATGTTTCATCGGTTTATTTTTACTGGCGCTTTCAAACATAGACCTCCTTATGGCAGTCAGATTCAAATATTTTTGACATAAAAGAAATTAACCTAGGAAACAGATATCTCATTTGTGGTACCAACTACACCATAGCTGAATAGCAGACCACACAAACCAGCGTTTAGTTATCGAGGTATTAGTTATCGATGTCAGAGTCCAGAAAGGTCTGTGCTGAGCGTGAAAGAACACAGAAATAATCCCGGGCAATGTCAAAGCCGTAATCAGGATCGTCTATTTCGATCCCTGTAATCGCGGCTATAAAAGCATCGTGCCAGTACTTCTCAGCACCTCGCCTGGGCGAGTGCATCTGGTGACAAACAGAAATAAAACTGCACTGCGTTGCGGCCAACTGGTTTGATGCTGTCACATGACATTTGTCACCCATCTCAGTACAGGCACGAAAACTAGTACAATGTACCAGCAGACCGCCAAATGTGCTGGGCAAAATTATATGCATTTTTTTATTTATAGGAATAGCTCTGTGAATTTTGACAGTCTAGGTAGCTCGGTCAGTACAGTGACTATGGTACGTACTGGACAACCGAGGAATTATGTTTCGATTCCACGCAGCGGCAAGAGATTCTTTGTTGCACCGAACACCCAGACAGGGTCTGGGGGCCCACCCAGCCCCCTATTGAGCGTGTACAGGGGACATTTTAGGAGGCAGATTGAAATCTCGGCCCTGAGACTGGATACTCTGACTTAGGTTCTTCGTGGTTTTCCTCAGTTCCCGTCCAAATGCAGGAAAAGTACTTTAATTAAGCCACGAATAATTTTTTCTGTGTTATTTCCAATACATTCTGACTGATCGGTCTCTCATTCGACCCTCTATAGCATAGACTACGGACATCATCATTAAATAAGCCATTACCAGTGCATAAATAATATAGGAATGCGTGCAGCCATGTCTTTATACCTGCACGTATCTTTATGGTGTGTTATTTAACCCTTTAAAGACGAAAAGTGTGTGTTTTATATAAGGACTCAGTGCGTGCCGCGCTGTAAACACTCTTCTTCTCGGTTATAAAAAAGAGTTTTTTAATGTTGTATAAGACACAAGTTGCTGTTTGTTCCGAGATCTGTACAAAACACATAAACGCAATGTGGGCACCACGTAGAATTCTTTAATTTTAAAACTGGTGGTGTGTAAAGTTACCGCTAGGCTTTAAAAGGTTAACTAATCGAAATAATACGTTTCACACGAATTTTAGCTTTACGATTTCTTAAAATGTAATTCTTCTTTATCTACGATACTGACAGGTTCCAAACCAGAATTCACTTTGAATCAATAGCTTACATATGGAATAATTATGCAGGCCGTTGGAAGCATAATGCCTTAAAATAGCGATAAAAATTAAAGTTGTCCCTCTCCACCCCATGAAGACATATGGCAAGGGTGGCCCAAACAGGCTCACGCACGTCACTGGCGCGGTTTGCGCAAGTTGCCTTTCAAAATAATTATAATACTGAGAGGCAGTGTACAGCTACAAGAGGTTGACAGCAAAAGGCGTTTAAAAATATTTCTTATCGCAGGGAGGCTCATAACTAACTGAAATTAATCTTCTGTATTTGAATGGACAGAAATAACGAGGGGTCACATAAGCAAAAATTATTTTTCTTTAATAATGCATGGCTGCTGCCTAAGTTGCCTTCGAAAGGGCAGATCGCGAAGTGGCTGTCGCAACAGAGTCGAAATATCTATACTGGCTTGGCGCATCTTGTCTTGGCCACTAAACACTTCGTGCTGACGGGCACACAGTTACTGAGTCACTTATCGAGCAACACCTAGCTTGACTACGAACATCCACCATTTATCTATCCTTCGGCCAAGGTTTCTGAAGGTCGCGAGATGACAGCTCTAGCCAACGCGCTCTCTCCAGTAGCTCAGGCCAAACCTTCTGCATGGAAAAAGGGGATATCGACAGTGTCCGTAAGTTCTAACTATAACGTGACAAACTGCAAGATTTTGGGTTATTATAGAGGTAATGGTAAAGATACAACTCTTCTGACATAACACTGTGTAAGGTGGTATATAAGTACACACCCTTCGGAGAAGCTTGCTGCCACAGTCTTCAGGGCAGTCCACAACTTTTGGGAGGAAACCTCTGGCTTGAATTTGACAGTAATTCAAGGATGCGGCAGGCTCGTACGAAACTTTGTGGACAACCCATCTACACGGCGTCATATGCAATAAGACTGGAATATTTATAATACGTGTCTTATTATTTAATGGCGCTAAATCAAATACTTCAGTTTTTGGTTATCCTTCGCCTATAACACGACAGTGAGAAACCCGTCGACATTCTCAGTACCGTTTTGTGCAGGAAGCAACTATGGAACCCTCACAGAAACGGAGAATTGGAGTAATTCGATTTATCATAACATCGCACTTCTCATTCTTTGTGTGTTATCTACATGTATTCAGAGTCTTGTATCTTTTATTGCTTGGTTGCAACTGGCTCTTAGACAGACAAATCTGGCCACCCGAGATATAAAAGTTCGTGTAGATGGATGTCTATTTCCCAAACTACACGGCGTCATATTTCAAAACACCATATCCCAGTCAACATGTTCTCAGTCGTGGAAACCTCAAACCTTACTCAGCTGTTGCTGTAAAGAATTTAATAAATTAATTCAACTGAATAATTATAAGCAGCAGCAGTATGGCCCTCAGTGTTACTAGCTGAACACAATATGTCGTACATATTTATTGCTTTCCATATTCGTGGTTCGGTGGAAGAACAAGCTTCCCCCAAACAGCGAACTGACCGACTCCCAGCGTGCGGTCACCACTGATCTGGCAGTGGTCGGAATAAAACAAGGTCGTATGCAATTGTGGCATAAGAAACCCGCCTTGCTGCTTAGCCACCAACGCAAACGCAATAAAACGGCTTGAAGACTTAGGCACATATCGATTAGTCTATATAAAGTAATAGTTATTGGATTTTCCCTACCTTAATGTAACTGGATATAACGCCATTACTTGATCTCCGGAATATCGCGTCTAATCCATTTCTGTTACGTGTGCAGACGTTGGTTAATCATGTGTCAGTAAAATTATCTATGTGCTGGAATAAAAACACCACTTGGAAGATCTGGGCTCAAATTTGAGGACAATATTGAAATAAGGTCTTAAAGAAATACGGTGGAGGGACATGGACTGAATTCATCTGATTGAGCACAGGGACCGTGTGCAGGCCGTTCTGGATAAGGCAATTCGTCCGACTAGGAATCTATTTGCTTCTCACGGACTCTTCTCCAGGAAGCTGGTTAGTATTTAACCCTTTAAAGACGAAGCGTATCTGTTTTATATAAGGACTCAGTGCGTACCGCGCTGTAAACACTCTCCACTTCGGTTATAAAAACCAGTCTCTTAATGTTTTATAAGGCAAAAGTTGCTGTTTGTTCTGAGATCCGTACAAAACACATAAAC
>BLKM01002298.1:2632605-2674756 GCA_013340265.1 Coptotermes formosanus
CCATTTAAAGACGAAGCGTATCTGTTTTATATAAGGACTCAGTGCGTACCGCGCTGTAAACACTCTCCACTTCGGTTATAAAAACCAGTCTCTTAATGTTTTATAAAATAAAAGTTGCTGTTTGTTCTGAGATCCGTACAAAACACATAAACGCAATGTGGGCACCACGTAGAATTTTTTAATGTTAAATCTGGTGGTACGTAAAGTTACCGCTAGGCTTTAAAAGGTTAAGCAGCCTATCTGTCTATTATTGCATCCGTTTTTATTCTATAGTTTCATAGAATGAGAATAGTGAGCTCTCACTACACTTTTACACACTATATCTGATGGTGTTGTGTTTTAATATTTTGTATGTCGTGCCTAGTGATGGTTCAGATGTGAACCGAAACATGTAGCAAAAGTAACATACTTTTTTATGCAATACAGAATTGTGTTGTGACTGACGTTGCTTCATTTTATTCTTAGTTACAAAATCGACACAAAGGGATGACTCAGTGCAAGTTTTCTAAACTTACTTATATTGCACAGGTGAGACGTTGCCAATACGAGAGTATTTATTACAATAAAAGCAAAAGGTGTAACAGCCTACACCTTATAGGCTCTTTCGGCAGAATAAATTATAAAAGAGAAATGTATTGACAGACAAAATATTGCAAGATAAGCTGATAATCACAAGGCATCTAGCCCTCAAAAAGAACCCAGTGTTACAAGGGTGGGTTATATTTTATTTCAACTAAAGTGATATTTTTTCATCTGTCTTATGAATATTCGGTTGTAGCGGTTTGATTGGTGCTACAATGCAAAACCTACTTAGTTGTCTTTATATTTTTCATCACGTTTTGCTTCATACCAATACTAGCAAATAATTTTCAGTCGACACAACAATTTATTTCATTAATACAATTAATATATCTACATGTTTCGGCTATCAGCCATGTTCGGGCTATAAAGTAATTTACAACGTAATATGCAACATATATAATAAATCATATCGTCCGTTAAAACCATGATTGAACTCATCTTCTTATATAAGATGAGCTCCGTCTTGCTTAACCTGCAGTGCTTAACACTACGATTTATAATAAAGTTTGGTTTAGGCTGACTTTGAATTTTATCGAATGGTGGTTGGATAGCGACTATTCGGGATAATACGTCGATCTCATTTTCAAGGGTCAAGCAGTCAAAGTGGAGCGAATACATCAAATACACTGTGGTGGAAGCGTGAAATCTCGCAAATGTGGTAAGTGTTGATACAAGACTTACAAATGCTGAAATATCAACTGACCGTACAGTTATGAATTAAAATTATCCTAGTGTAGGTCGGATAACGAAATCAGAACATACGACAATGAAATAATACAACAAGAAGGAAAAGGGGAGGGAAGATATAAGAGAAAAAATAAATAGGAAGGAAAAGAAAGAACAAAATAACGATGGAAAACCAAATAACATGAACAGTATTCCAGCCCCTATAATATTCTGAAGACCATTTTGAACCTTCCCCGTAACTTCGAAATCCTCAAACCTTGCGTTTCTGCACGATTGCCCAAGATACACGTCAATATTTGACCAACGCTGGCTTCCAGTGGAGTCGTTCACGGGCAGTGGACTCGCCCGCTCCCTGCGCCTTAAAGCAGCAACCCAGGAGACACACCATTCGTTTGAGTTGTATACCTTACTGGCGCCACTAATAACTCTAATGAGTCAATAAGTTGGGAAAGCGGACGGCTTTATGTTACGCCTCGTATATCGACGCAATAAAGGGAAAAGACGTATTTCCTCTAATCTGTCTGCTGTTGTGTACAGCTCACAAGGCCTTATGTGTTGTAAATGTATATATGTGCTTTCAATCGCAAAGACGTCAAATGAGACGCAAAAATGACAAATGGCGAGTAGACGAGCATAGAGAAAGAGAAGGAAGTAGCATATAAATGACAAAACCTGCAAAAAATTCGGGAAATTTGCGCGTACCGTAATAGTTCTGGCGAGATCGCTCTGCTGTTCCTTCCAGATTTTCAAATCACGACTGGGAGCTTTTGGTAAATTCAAATATTTTAAAAGATTTGTCCGCTTCTTAGTAACAGATTTACAATCGATGACGCTGGACCGTAGTGCTTTTATTGGGACATGGATTAACAATGAAAGGTGAAACCTTAAACTAGTATTTCAATAGACTGCTACATCAAAAGTACAAAAAAAAGTCCTTTCAAAGCAGTCTAAAGGGAATCAATGACTTCATTGGGTTGTTGCGTGGGATGATAGGTAGGCCTACGTATGCTGGCGACACGCGCAAAAACGTAGGTAAGAGGGAGTGAGTCTCCATGGAGGAAATAATGTCAGAGTTGATTTTCTTATACTTTTCTAGAATTTTAGCATTTAAATGAACTGAATATACTACTTGAACATACAAATAAATATATTTACAGTAGAGGCCGATTTTCGACATATCAGGAATAGAAATAACGATGCCTTAAATACCGAAACACATGATAACAAACAAATCAACGATAAGAATGCAGGGCTGTGGGGTCGGTACACAAAAACTCCGACTCCTCAATTTTTAAAACTCCGACTCCGACTCCTTCATAAAAGCTCAAAATGTATTAAAATGGTAAACCTATAAGACATTTCATCGCCACCACACGAATCACCAGGCTACTTTTTAGACTTATAACCTATATTTAAGTATAAATCTAATGGTTACTGTAGCCATCAGGGCTCTGGAGTTGGAGTATCGAGTTAAGATTTTAGACTGGTCTCGGAGTCGGATTCGGTACATTTTTACTGACTCCGACTCCACATAAAAATTCCTTCCGACTCCGACTCCGACTCCACAGTCCTCTAAGAATGGCGTCAAGCCCAACAATAAGTTACATTAAAAAGTAAACTGTGGGTTTATTAATTTAAAGCAGTCAGAAATAATATTATTCAGAGGGCTTTATACTTTACATTTAAACATCTGCCACACAGCATAAAATCCACCTGCAACAAACACGAGGTAATATATAAGTTCTGAATAAAGTATTTTGTATACTTAAATAATAATAAATTAATTTATTGCTTTTGTGATTATGGCACCGAGTACACTGCCATTAAGTCAAGTGTAAATACCGTCTTCACTGCGTTCTTTATGATACGGGTTAATGATCGACTCAATTTACACAGGATCTGTGACTCAGCACCAATGTATTTCAACACAGAAACTCGTAAATTGTGCAAGGCCCTTGTACTATAGATGAATTTAATCGATCTTTCAAACTTTAAATAAAAAACTTGAACATATGTTTGTGCTCTGCTTATTCAACTTTATGCATTCTTCAGCAGGCCATAACATTAGGATTAACTGCAGCTTAGCAACCTGTCACCATGCGTGACATGCACAATGCTATTTTGTGAAATTTGAGGTTTAAAAGGCGACGAATTTGAACATTGCCATCTTCTGTGTTCTTCTGTATTGTAGGTCAGTCGATAAATTTCGGAGGAACAAGCTGTCTCCATCTTCAGGGTAGACACTTGTAACCTGAAGGCGATGGCGGAAAGTACTTCCCCGACATGATTCCCACTCACCAAACTGCACTGAGTCACACACTTTCCACAGTTAAAAGTAAAGCAAAGAGTTCTTCCGAAACGTCGGTACCTATCCTTCAAAATATATTACCTCACATCCCAAACAACGTCAATCATACTTTTTATGCTGCTGCAGCTAATTGTACTGTCACGGTAATGGCGTCTTTACAGCTCCGTCACTCAATTTCTCGGCTTTAATACCGAGGCCCTTGGCAGTGAATATATCCCTGCAGATTATACTAACTGATTCTGAAAGCCTGTACTCGACATTTGCCACGGTATGAATTGTAGGCCACAACAGCCAATTACAGGCTCTCGGCCTATAAGTAGGCTCAGCACGTCATGGGACCTAAGCATTTTTCGAAATGGGAAGCAGAAGCGTTTTGGAGTCATTCAATTAGCTACAAAACGTGTGTTCCAATATCTGTCAATATCACATAATTTTAAGGTCTTTCTAACATCCTTTTATCAATAGCAGTATGTCATCTCAATCTCGACAACACGCGCCTTCCCTGATAAAAAATTTCTGACTCTCTCCAATTATTTAACATGTAACTGCATAGGTAACATCACATAAAAACGACAAACTAACACGTCGTCAGTTTAAACGCAAATCTCGGCATGCGTAAGACACTTCTTTGTTCCCGGGGAAAATGGATGAGAAAGAAGAAAGCAGGTAAGAATAAATATAATTGGAAGGATGGGTGGATTGGTTGATGGATACATAAATGGGTGCATGGACGGAGCGATGTTTGGTTAGGTAGGACGGACAGACGGACGGACGGACGGACAGAGAGGTAGAGGGCGAGACTGACAGAGAAGTAGACACCATAGAAACAATTACTTGGGGATAGACTAAAATGACTTGCATATTTATACACTACATACCACCACAGAAAAAAGTTTTCACTTACTAAACTGTAGGAATCAATTTGAAAGTTCAGTCACAACAATCGGATGAACGTAATTTAAACCGATAATAATTGACGCCGAAAGATCATGTCCTCACGACAGCCCGCCACTGAACTATATTCTAAACCATACAAATCAAGTCTTTATCCTAACATATTTGTCACATATGCATTTTAATATTATACTGCCATGTACGTGTAGGTTTTCCGTGTGGTCTCTTTCCTTAAGAACTTCAATACATATTCTGTACACAGTTTTCACCTTTCCTATGCGTACTAAGTAACCCGTCCCTCTCAACCTTCTTGAATTAACCACTCTAGGTGAAGAGGAGGCTAAAAATAACAAAGTTCCCATCTGCAAACACCCAGTGTTTTGACTTTGACCGTCGTCCTGTTCTGAAAACAGAAACTAACACAAATGTTTCGGTGATAAGACCGGAGAACCGTGGACCAGAGTTTGAAAACAATACATTCCTGTTGGGTTCAACAGAGAGGCTCCAGTTACTCCATTTGGAGACAGGGGACGATCGTGTTCTCGAAATATTGTAATATTTTATTTATTTTATTTTAAACACTGCACGATGGCCGAAGACCATAGGGTGAATCATTCCAAATATAATACACCAACGTCAGAAAAAAAAAGTAGAACTGCATTATGAAGCTCTTCATGGCGGAAATAACACAAAGCTCCTAATTACGGCTGTCTCTTAGGTACAAAATTCACTTTGACATTTTGTTCCGAAATACCTTTAATATATTTTATGCCTTTACGGGAGGAGGTCCAGTGTCACATAAAAGAACACAAGACAGTTAATACTTTATAGACAGAAAACGCGTATTTACTAAAAGCCTTACAATGAATTCGGGAATATAAAGAGAACCTTTCGTTGCGAGAGTGATTAGCAAATGCAAGAAACTGCTTATAACTTTGTACTACAGAATCTTCGTATACCTTTTCAGTTTCGGAGAGATTTCTTTTAACATAGTGTAGATACATCCTTCACGAAAGAGTAACGCAGACAGCACGCCTCATAAAGAGAAGATCAAAATCACAGATAAGAAATAAATACGTGGCCTATATTACGCTCCTATGGGCAGCCACGTTTTCAGTATTCCTACTTTCTCTTTTGTCTTTATTTCCTTTCCACATTTTTTCACTTATTTCTTTTCCAGTACTCAGAGAGTTATACACGTATGTTGTGTAGGCCTTGCCAAACTATGTCACACGTCTGACTGGTATATCTTTCTCATTTTTCTAGAAAAATAAACTTTAAAAAGAAAACAATTAACATTACATCACGATTTTCGGGCAATTAATTTGCCTTGCCTGTATTATTCATGGGTAATTTTACACCCCGTGTACTCTATATCCAGGAAAAAAATATTATAACAAAGGCTGATCACATTTTACAGTCCAGCTCATCTATATATTGCTGTGCGCTTTTTTACCGGACGAGTAGCAAAGCCTTGAAGTCGCTCGGCGACTTATCAGCAGCACACAGTCCACGGCATTTCATTGAACATGTGAGTCATGTCATGCAGAAGGCTCCACCCTATACCCTGTACGAAGACAAACAGTAAGGCAACGGAAGAGTATAAATCCAAGCGGCGCCGGGGATTGAGACGGAGGGAATCGTAAGAAATCCACATAAATGGAGCGACGATTAAATTCAAAGGAATTCTGATGCAATTATGAAGAAAATATGGGACGGTTCTTCCCCGATATAACACTGCAGCATTTTATGATTGGTACACTTCAAGCGTATAACATAGTTTACCGGAAAAATTAACGGTAATATAGGACTCTGTATGTATGTTATATCACGTCATGTCATGGTACATATGACATTTTAAATTTGATTTTATAACTTAAAATATATTGGATTTAACTGGCTCAGAAATGATCTAGTGTCGGACTTCCGACTTTTACAGGACTGAGCTTTGTGATTACGGTGTTTTCTTAAAAATTCTTCTACACAAGCTGATCAACAATACAG
Source organism: Coptotermes formosanus (assembly GCA_013340265.1). Lineage (NCBI taxonomy): Eukaryota > Metazoa > Arthropoda > Insecta > Blattodea > Rhinotermitidae > Coptotermes > Coptotermes formosanus. The sequence goes on from BLKM01002298.1 coordinate 2,639,081, forward strand.
GGCAAACTGAAGGGGCGAAATAAAATTATCCTCAACACTCGTTTGTTGCATGTCATTCCATTAGGGACCACAACAAAATCGAGTCAAGATCCGTAAGACTGGGACAAGGAAAGACTTGGTTTGGTGGTCAGGTTGAGTGAACGTCCCTCTGGGGCAAACATTCACGGCAGACCCGCGAAAAGAGTATTGGTAGTGCAAAAGATATCAGGTTTGCACTCAGCACTAAGTCTATAAGTCGCGTGAATGTCATCGGACGCAAAAAATATTACGTTCGCGAAATCAATACTTCATTTATGATGTAGCACCAAACATAATTTCTTTTCACATTTCCCATCCGAATTTTCATTCATCGACTATCCTACATTGTATCCCTTGAGGGACTTTTTATAACAAAATTTCACTGGATATGCATGCTATGTAACTTCTATCAGTAAAGGTCGAGGTTACACTACCCACTGCAGCAGAAGCTCCGCAGAGTGCCGTCACTCCTGCCACTTCTGGTGACATTCCTTACAAGTGATTCGCATATGCAAATAAGGCAGAGTCAACTATCGCCCGCATATTATTGAACGAAAAACATTATGGCAAGGTACTCTGTACAGTAAGAACGAAATGGACAAGGAGTTTCTAAGTAGCTCGGTGGGAGGGCGAGCAGGCTGTTTCACAAAATCAAACCTGAAAATGTGTCATTTACAAAGACTCCGAGGAAGCTGTAGCATCTACAAAACTGAAATACGTAAAGTCTTAAACATTCTGTATCACATTTTTTGTATTACAGTCCACTAAATATGAACAGCTGCCTTAAATTTAAAACATAAAGCCAAATTTTCTGTTTCTTCTTCCGCCATCCATGAATTCGCCTGGAACGTTTTCTATTTCCTCAGCACCTGAATATTCTCTGTATTTCTGTTTACTTGTAACCTTTATCAGAAAGCAAATAGTTGCGGATTTCTTATTCCCCATTCTATTCGGGTGGGTAAAATATTTTAAAACACTTTTCTTTAAATAATACCGTCTGTGGGCTATGCGTCAGTGGGAAATGAGGGCTGACGTTTGCGTCACAAGGTGCACTGGTTACCATGACAACGGTTCCACTTCTATTGCTAGCAGAGCCACAGATTTTATCCCACCCTTTTGCTCTTTGTGTCACTTTTATTTTAATCCTTGCGTTCCGTCTCTATGCCACTCTAGCCTGTGGCGTGACTAAGCGAGGGACCGCAGTTGAATTCACGGCACAAGCAGCGGATTTTCTCTTCTCCAAAACTTCTAGATCGGCTCAGTGGTCCCAGTGGCTGCATTTAAATTGTCATCTGAGGCTGCTGCGAAGTGGAAAAGCAATCGGAGCCAGAATCTGTCCACTTCATACCATGTAGTGCCAAGGTGAAGAATCTGTGGTGTTAAACCTCCACTCCCCATTGTGCTGTCATGACCTGGTGCTGTATTAAGCGGAGGTGCAATTTTATTTTGCGTTGTGGCAACATCTGATTCATTACATGAATATCGTATTAGTCATTTCCTGTTGTCTGTGACAGTCTGTGTTTGACGTAACGCCTACACAGTGTTTAAGGAGAACATTCTACTCTTGTTTAAGGCAATTGTCACTGTACCAAGAGATTTTGTGCTTCTTATCCTTTTACTTTAAGAACAAAACGTGTAAAATCTTTCATTTTATATTCGCATTCTTTTATGTAAACAACTAACAACAGAGGCATTCTGTATGATGTAACACAAAATTTGTTGTAGTCGTCTAGAAGACAAGGAGTTCCAGTCTCTGCCCAATGCTACAGTTCTCTTCTACAAATACATTCGTTTTACAGTTGTTTAGTTTGAGTTTTGTAAACAACTGGTTACTTAATACAAATTCTGTGTACGTTAAAATTTTCCGACGTAATCTGAAAGTTTCACTTTGTTGCCATATTTGTAACTGTTGACCAACGAATAATATTACAAAAAAAGCATATAGTCATATTTATGGCCTATCATCATCATCATCATCATAATCATCATCATCATAATCATCATGTAGCGGCCACGGAGTTTGGCCACTTGTTGACCCTTCCCGGTCTCATTTATCCAGAAGTCTCTTCATTGGTCTTCCCTGATTCCTTCTGCCTTTTGGTGTGTAGTTTTTCATTATATCGGGTAATCTGTGACGGGATATTCAGTTTACATGTTGTATTCAGTTTCTTTCGTGGCGCTGTATTTTTTCCAAAAACTGGGATTATTATGGCATATTTCCGCGACAAATTTCACATGCATTGTTACAGTGGTTCATTACTTCTTGCCATCCAGTGGAAAACTAATTAAAAACTTGTATCTACCGCCATATTGTTTTCCATTTAACAAAGGCATTACTTCAACGGAAGTTAAGTTCCTTTAGATCTCTCACCACGCGTGAGTGTACGACCCTAAATTAAGCGGTTCTAATGTCGCTTCCGATTAACACGTTCGCGCATCCATCAGGTTGCTATTACTGGTTGTAGAAAGCTAAGAAGCAGCTGTTAGCCTACGGAGTCGTCAGCAGCGTAACTGCAATACCACTTGGCATGGAAATACCTCATTGGTTAAGAGGTTTTAACAGAAGTGGTACAAACAAAAATATTGCGAAGTAATGGGTTTTTGAACTTTTTCCATCGTCCGAAGAATAAAATAACTACAATTAAAATTACGACGTTTCGGAAGCTGGTTCTGCTTCCGTCCTCAGGTGAAAAGATGGGGGAAGGAAGGAACACCTACTCTGTTGGGTCTCTTAGCTAGAGCTAGCTGCATCTAAGGGACCCAACAGAGTAGGTATTTCTCCCTTCCGCACTTTTCTCACTTGAGGACGGAAGCAGAATCAGCTTCCGGAACGTCGTAATTTTAATTGTAGTTATTTTATTCTTCGGACGATGGAAAAAGTCCAAAAACCCATTACTTCACAACATTGTACACCGTCGTCAAAGCCTTTTAGAATTTATCTAAACAAAAATTTGTCGTGTAGCGTGCTATTTCTAGAAAGGCAATTAGGTTAAAAATAACATTATTATATATGGTTTAGCAACCAGTTGACATACAACCAATTTCGCTGACTGCTCTGATGTAACGGCTGCGTAATAGAAAGAATCAAATTGTTTTATCGATAACAGGACTTTGCTAGGGAAACCTTTTCAGTTGTTTCCCTGTTGCGAAATCTGAATCTACACGGCGGCTTAACAAAAACAGAATTGCTACAGACACTTCAGAGAATTGCGCATTCAATCACACACAAACTTCCTCCTTATCCCCTTTCCTTCCCCGCCCCCCCCCCCCCCCCGCGACATATCTTCATTGAATTACGATCGTCTCCAATCGTCCACGCGTGGACTGCATAAGAATACATTCTTTCTAGCCACTCAATCCATTGTTAGGGAGAAAGATCCGAACTACCACCATTCCTTGAAAACTTTAATACCGCAAACCACAGCTCCGATGCGGAAGATGTATGATGCAATGTAAAGGGGTCGACGACATGCACTGTAGTGTTTCTGGATTAGAGAGTTCAAAAGCCGCGTGATGAGGCTCTTTGATATCCGAGAGATAAAGTGGATGGTTTAGAACCTCATACAGCGAGGTATTGTGGTTCTTGTACAAGATAAAAAGTACTGTAACGTTACTGAGGAAGCAGCTCGGAAGGAAGAGATGAAATAACGTTAGAGTGAGTATACAGGAAGCAGGTTGCCGTGAAAGATGGTAAGCGGGACCGGCGTAAGATAGTGAGAAGTGGCAATGTTTGGTAATAAGTGTGTTAGATATTCGAATTTTACTACTAGGTAATTATTCAGGTTTTTAATTAGTTTGTTATATGTCAAGTCTAAGCACCTAAGGACGCCATCTGCCGACTTTACTTCTCAATAATTAGTAGTATTAAAGAATTATTTTTTTATGTTAAATCTAAACACATGGGGACGTCGTACTCGAATTTTACTGCTAGACAGTAAGTTTGTTAAGTGTGTTGTTATACGTTAAACCTAATACATAAAGACAATCATTAATCATATTTCCTGGTTAATTACAAGTCGTTCTTTTTCCATAAAAAAAGACAACACAGAAAACATCAGTTTTACAGGAGAGTAAAAGAAACAGATGTTCAAAACGTTCTTTATTGCAAACGAAATATTCGCGCTACCTTTGATAGTTCAGATAGCTAATTTGCAATAAAGACAAAAATGTCTTGAATATCTCTTGTTTGTTTCTCCTGTAAAATTTATGTTTTGGGGGTTGTTAATATTTTACAAAGCGGGGGCAAAATACAATAAGTATCTCAAATCAAATACACAGAGTACTGAACTGCACGCACAGTGATCGATACAGCAAGGGTTCCCCTTTCATGGGCTCGCCCCACGCAGGGTTGCTTATTGGCGGTATAATTACTGGGGCAACCCTCATTGTTGGCGGTGTAGGTCCATAGACCACTAAATAAACCACAAATAAATAAATAAACCCTGCACTCGTAAATTTTATTACTCTGGCATATATACTGTGACGTCTAGTAAATACTAAGCGACGTTTCCAAGGCACGTCATGCCTTCACCTTCAGCGTCAAGCAGTCCAAGAAGAAGAGGAAAATGATCCTTTGAAACGTCGGTAAAAGTTTAACAGGCGACACCGTGCAGCATCACAGAATATTTGAATTTTCCGTAACTACGCAGCCAGAATGCCAAATCTCGCATGTAAACCATGTGTAACATCATGTTTACTACACATTTACTTTCTTGTGCTGGGACACAAAATTTTCATCGTACGAACACCTTTACAGCAAACCATTCGCTTAACCCTTCAATGCTCGCCTCGGTGCACAGTATGGACTTTTAATTTTGGATATGCCACTGGGTTCGGTGCACCGTAAGGTCGTGAATGCGTTTAAGGGCCCCGAAAATTTGAATCCCCGCCTTCTTAGGCTGTAGTTTTAATTTAAAACCGAGCGTCACTGAAGGGTTAGAACAATGAATAGGTCCTGTTAGTTAATTCCAAATGTCATCGTGCAAATCTCATCATCCCTCAGACAGAGATATTTTCATAATACTGGGCCATCTTCTGTGACTTTTAAAAGCTCTTCCCTTTATTAAATTACTTTCCGTGCAAAGAGTTTGAACTTTATTCCACGCCCTGCCCCAGGTGTGAATATTTGCGCGTATTTTTGTGCTTTCCTTACTGTATTTGTAACAGAAATTTCACTTCATCTACTGCAGCCTGCCGTCTAATTAACCCTTTAAAGTCGAGAAGTAATAAGCTTTATATAAAGACTTTCTGCTTACCGCGCAGTAAACACTTTCACCCTCGGTCTTAAAAAACGAATGAGTTGCTGATGTTTACGGTAAAAGTTGCAGTTTGTTCTCAGATGTGTACAAAATACATAAACGCGATTTGAGCACTGTGGAGAATTACTGAATATTGAACCTGGTGGTACGTACAGTTACCGCTAGGCTTTAAAAGTTAACCGCATTTACAAAAATTCCACTGCTACAGGACGCAGCTCCATGTGAATACAGAGTATGTTAATTCTCTCTTAACATAGAGGAAAACATGTTTTATTTATAGTGCAGATTGGTTGTTAGATTATTACATGACATCCTGTTAGCTGTTGAGATTATGCACCGTCATAAAAAATTGTTAGGAATTTTTTATTGGACGGGATGTGCAACAAGAAGCGGACGTCTATTTTAAGATGACAATTAAGCTGATCCTGCGAACCCAGCCCAGTTGGTCGGCCGGCCTGTATCCATATACAGTCACGAGAGCTTTATTCTGCAAAAAGTTTGAATATCCTTCTTTACAAATTGCCTAAGAAATAAAATTGCCTAAGAATAAGTCTGCTGACTAGATCCAGATCCATACGACAAAATAGGCATTGCAATTAAATATGTCGGTATCTGCGAATTAGTCTCAGGGCTACAGGTCCTTATTACCGCCACTGAAAGTAACGATTTGCTTGTCTGTGAGTAAAACCTAATGAGTGTCATTAGCACTTCAAATCAGACATTTGTCTCGAGTAATATATCTTCAGTCTAAATAACTAACGTTGCTGTTTATTATTGCGCATTTACAAAAATATTACACATTTACCAGGCTTGAATAAGCACGGACGATTTTACGCAAACTGTTTAATTTGGGAAAATTAAATTATATATAAAGAAAGAAACTAAAGCAGGTTTCTTACACCAAATAACAAATGTACGCACAATTTTCCATCGTGGATGAGTATAAAAAGCTGAAAATAAAACATTTGGTTGCCTTGATAAATTTTGCTACCCACGTAACCTTTCTTACAAAAGAAATGAAATTACTTCCTGAGAAATGGAAGCCTTCCGAAAGCAATCAGTGTGGCTTTGGAAGAAAGTCGGCAGTGTTTCAAGCACACCATTGAAATGTGTGAAAGGAAGAACGGCGAGGCTTAAAGCAGACGATCGAGAAGGCTTTGATACAGAGCAAGCTGAATTCGAAGTTCGTGTTGCAGCAGACACCGAGTGGAAATTTGCGGATTGTTTTGCGCTTTGTCTCAGAGCTCTTGTTAGCTGCCCTCCTTGACGAGATAAAAACACGAGAAGATTTGAAGATATCGTAGCTGAAGCATGCTGCTAGGTGAAGATAATGAGTTATCAACAACTGCAACTTGAAGAATATCAAGACAAACAAACAAACAAACAAATAAACAAAAGGAGCGTCAATCGAAGTTACATTTTCAGAAAGCTTCTTCTATTGTCCAGAGAGTGCTACGTGTTTCGGCTTCTTAATAAAGCCGTCATCAGGCGCAGGCATAAACATCTGAACATCTATAAGATTGGGAGATTCTTAATTGGTAACGTTTTGAATACAAAGCCCACTTCGTTTCAAATTCTTTTGCCTGCACTGATGACGACTTCATGAAAAAGCAGAAATATGTATCGCGTTTGGAAGAATAAGAAATATCTTTTGAAAGTACAGGTTGCTTATGGTCCATGTATTTATTTTTCTGTTCATACATCACAACGGAATGTATGACCCTAAGAAAATATCCAGAACATTGAAGCGTAAAATCTTCCGCCAAGGTAGCCACTTCCCCGCCGAGATTCGAATTGGGCACAACCTTTCTAAATTCTTCTTCACATTTCTTAGACAAACAGCTAGTTGCACGTCGTCAAGACATTTATGGTGTTACGTACGAGTTACAAGAAAGCGTGGTGAATATGCTATTATTTAGTGCAAACATGCACGGCGGGGAATCCCATCGACGCCCTTCGAAACACTGATTGCGCTATTAGAAAATGGAAATCGGCAGACTCAATAGTGGATCGAGCCTAAAGGTTAAATATCTAGTGACGTATGTAAGAAGGCAGGGAGCTGTAACTTGTGAGGTTTCCGCAGTGGTGTAAAGGAAGATTATTTATCAGACATAAGACGCTGCCTTTTCTGGTTAAAACCGCATTCCTATGTTTCTATATATCGTACTAATTTAAAGCTGAAGACAGTATCTTCTTCGAAACGTCGGAATACGGTTGCCCCCTGAAAGAACGTAATGTCGCAGAACAACAGGATCCGCAAACGGAACAGTTATCGTTGCTTAGTTTAAACTAAGTTGTTTTGAGGGAAACATCTACTGACATTTACAGTGAGTAAAGCATTTTGCTGCTAGAGCGTCGTCACTCAATTAATGGCGTTCCGTGGCCTTCATAATGCAAGCACGGCGTTCTGAAATCTTGGAGAGTATAAATTTTACGTGATAAAAAGGGACCGGCTGATTCTGCTGGTCAAGCAGTCTAAGGCGCAGGAATGGGGCCACTCGCTTGCTGGAATTGCTGGTTAAAATCCTGCTGGTTGCATAACCGTCTGTCTCTTGTGAATGTTGGGTGTTTTCAGGTACAGATTTCTGCAACGGGCCGATCCTTCGTCCAGAGGTCTCTGCAACGGGTCGATCCCTGCTCCAGGGGAGTCTTACCGAGTGTGTGTACGTGTCATCGCGTGTGATCAGGTGCAACAATAACCCTCTACACGTGCAATGAGTAAGTAGAAGAAGTCAGACTAACAAAGAAAGGCAGAAAGAAGAGGAGTTCATCTCTGTGCAAAAAGCGTACAAGTTTTCTCGCTTGAAATAGAATAATATTCACCAACTAACGCACCAAAATACATACAATCTTTATTCGTAAAAACCTCCTACATGTTTCGACCCTGCTGGGTCATCTTCAGGGAGAATAGTCTGTTACACTGTTGGATGTACTTACACAGTTAAGTGAGAATGTGCCTTTGCTTTCATCCTCCGTTGTGAGGTGTCTTGTACTATCCGCGGTCAGCAGAGGGGTATCTTGTACTGTCCGCGGTCATGGCATTGCCCTGACCGCGGACAGTACAAGATACCTCTCAACGGAGGATGAAAGCAAAGGCACATTCTCACTTAACTGTATAAGTGCATCCAACAGTGTAACAGACTGTTCTCCCTGAAGATGACCCAGCAGGGTCGAAAAATGTAGGAGCTTTTTACGAATCAAGATTGTATGTATTTTGGTGCATTAGTTGGTGAATATTATTTTATATGATACAGTGCACGGACATGGAACGTATTAAATTTCTCATTTGCATTCCGTAGCATTTTATTATAGGACACCGCACGGAAGCCATAAACATTGGTTTCCATTATATATTCACTAAATACAAACACAACTTATATCAGCCTGCCCCAGTAAAAACCTTTATCACAATTATAGTCATTATTTTGATAGATGAGAATCGCGTTGCCAGTCCTAACAGTAATATTTTATTACAAAGCCTTTTCAGGAGCAGCACCGCACACCGAGCCGCATGTAACACAAGCCGTGTAACGAAACAAACAAAGGCTTGTCAGATGGACTTACTGTGTACCATTTCAATTAACCTTGTAAAGCCTAGCGGGTACTTTACGCGCCGTCGGTTTCAACATTCAAAAATTCAACATCTGTCCCCAGAATATATTAATGTGTTTTTTACATACCTCTGAAAAAACAGCAATTATTTCATAACAGATCATTGAATTGTTTTCATAACCGAAACTGACAGTGTTTACTGCGCGGTAGGGAGCTGGATACTTAACTGTAGTTTTATCAGTCTTTAAACTTCGTTTTACCGGTGATACTAAACCTTTAAGGCTTAGAGGGTTAATATCACCAGTAAAACAATGTATCTCACGCTTCTGTAAATGAAAACTGATCAAAACACACATCAGCCAAATAAGAGATACGCATTCACATTTCTTAAAGGCAGTACACATAGACTTATACCTACTGAAGGAACTAAATTCGAAATATGACTGTACAGAAACGTCATTAATACTGTCGCAAACCTCGTATTCCAGCAGATGCGTACAGAGGTTACATGTAGTTACTAGAGGGCTGTCCTCACTGAGGTTCATGTATGGAAATTTATACACTTAATCCTTTAAACACGAAACGTATCTGTTTTATATAAGGACTCAGGGCGTACCGCGCTGTAAACACTCTCCACTTCGGTTATAAAAACCAATCTCCTAATTTTTTATAAGGCAAAAGTTGCTGTTTGTTCTGAGATCCGTACAAAACATATAAACGCAATGTGGGCACCACGTAGAATTTTTTTGTTAAACCTGGTCGTACGTAAAGTTACCGCTAGGCTTTAAAAGGTTAAAGCTGAGATTTTTATAAATTTATGGGGGATGTCGGCCTAGTTACTACTATCAGCAGTATTCATGAGTTACTAAAATGCACAGTGTTAGAAACCAATACACCGTAAGAGCATCAACGGTGACGGCGAAATTTTCGGGATTGCATCAGTTCTAAGAGAATGAAGCAAGATGCGTGAATACAAACAAGATCATAGGCAGCGACGCTTTCTAAGAAACTGACCTTGTCCTGACAAAGAAAGCCTTGACCAGAAGAGGTGTGCTTTCTGAAGTCTCTGTCATATTTCTGGATGCCAATAATTAGGTTCAGAAACAAAAAAATTGAGCGAAATATATTTGAGTAGCTTTAAGATGGGTGAATATCGTCCCTCCATACTACACGATGACAAACCGGTTGCTCCTGTTTCTGATTAACTAAAAGTGCATAAAAATAATTGGTGAAATTGCGGCATCAATTAGCACCCCCCCCCTATGGAAAATCGAGATTATTTTGATTGAACTTTTGGGAATAACGCTGCACTCTCCTTCCTCGGATCGCGATAGTAAAGTCATTAATCATCCTTTGTCAAAGGATGATTCTTGGCCGAATAGGTCTTTCAAAGTTTTATTATTTAATAAAATTGCCATCTTTTGTCAAGAAATTTATTATCATTTCTAGATTGAAGAATATCTTCTTTTATAAGATTACATATCATAATACGCGAACGGCAAGAATCCGTTGATTTTAAATGAAACTGATATTTTGCAGTTAATTTGAGACGGGACCTTTATCCATCCCAAGTCAGTCACAAATAATGCACGTACCAGTCACAGTTACGTTATTATAATATCGACGTATTTGGAACGATGATTGGGATGCAGCAAGCATAGTAACTTGTTGTGACTGAAATGTCCAGGGCTGGATTTCTGAGACCGGAATCTTCTGAAATTTCTGGCGATTCTCCTCAATTAATCCCACAAAATTCTAAAATTCTTTAACTCCAAATATTGTAATTTACGAGTTAATAAGTGGTGCTGTAGACTTAATTAGTAAATTTAAAACGGGTATCTAACTCCTGTCAAATCAAGTCTCGGCTCACACACACCCACACACACATTTTATACAGCAATGTGTGTAGCAGAATGGCCGTTACAGTGTAGTCGATAAACAGTCTACACGAAACATGCAAATGTAGATATTCTGTCACGCTACTTCGACACAAAATGGAAAAAACTAGACGTGAAATACACACTGGAACTCTCTCTAGAAGCGTTAACATTCGCATCACTGGTGACTTCATAAATTCAGCGCTTCACTAACACCCTGGTCGACTACAGATTTGGAAGAAGAACAATTTAAAGGACTTTGCACTGCCGATCCTTTGTCCATTAGGACTACACAAAAAAGGGAAAGGCCCTATTATTGTAACTTATAAGCAGGTTCGTACAGAGAAACATTAACAACTGCTGACATTTATGTTAAAACGCGTTCTCGGTCTAACTGTCCATATCCAGTTCATAAGCTGTTTGTGGGGAGGGGGGTTGGTGAGGATGAAACACGTAGCAGCTTGTATACTTCTTTTGGATGTATTATCACTTCAGCATAGTGTCACTTTTAATTACTATTTCTAAACATTAATTTTTTTTTTTCCAATGGCGCAACCCAGTGGGCCTGGGTCACAAGCACACTCAGATACACCAACGTCGGTAGAACTCCTCTGGAAAAGTGGTCAGCCCACAGGGATCCACAAACTTTCCAAAAATCTGGGAGCTATTTCAAAATTCTAGGTTACAGAAGGGTGCCTCAAAGCAAGATCCATATTCAAGACCCACAAACGTTAGAAGGCACCGTACAACATTTAGTTCCCAGTGCGACCTGGCTTCCGGGATTTGTGCACCCCTGATATAGGTATGTTAACTCACATATGTGACTAACATATTAGATATTACTATGACGCCTGTCTTCGTCTGAAACTGATGATGGATCATGTGGGAGAGCACTGAAAAACGTTTAGTCTTACAGCAGAGTAATTGTAGAACGTACTAACTGACATTCTGCTGTGCATAAGGTCAGTAAGAACAATTAATGGTTACAAGCTTTCTTAAACTGAATTATCATTTAAGGACACAGTATCCTAAATTTAATGTGTTCCATGTCCGTGCACTATATCATACAAGAACACTAATCACCAACAAATGTACAAAGAGAGTTTTGTCATCAATTGTAACACACTCCTACGTGTTTCGACCTTGCTGGGTCATCTTCAGGGAGAACTTTTTGTTACCGTTACACTAGGGTTGCACTTTACAGTGGAGTGAGAATGTGCTGTTGACTGTGTTCTGCGTNTTACACTAGGTTGCACTATACAGTTGAGCGAGAATGTACTGTTGACTGTGTACTGTATGCGTGAACTCTCTGCGGTCCGGGCCTGCAGGCCGGGACCGCAGAGAGTTCACGCCTCCAAAAACAACGCAGAACACAGTCAACAGCACATTCTCACTCAACTATAAAGTGCAACCCTAGTGTAACGGTAACGAAAAGTTCTCCCTGAAGACGACCCAGAAGGGTCGAAACATGTAGGAGTGTGTTAGGATTGATGATAAAACTCTCTTTGTGCATTTGTTGGTGATTAGTGTTTTTGTATTACACAATATTCTGTTTATCATAATGTGTTACACGGCAATATAACCCCACATGTCACTGAATACACAACTGTCAGGGGGTGTGGTGGGAGGCAAAGGAGATCAATCATAAAGATGAAAGATGAGCAGAAAAAATAGAAGAATAAACTGGAGAGGAAAGAAAAAGTAGATTAGACAAAAGAGGAAGAAAGATCGACGATTAGGATAAGAAGAACAGAGTGAATGTTGAGAGGGAAAAAAATCGAGGAAAAGAAAGCGATGGAGAAGAAGAAGAAGAAAATAGAAAAGACGAACTTGGATGAACAGCAGGAGAAACAGGACATTTAATTATTTTGTTATTAAATCGTCTTCACACAGTAACGTATAGGCAGAGCACTAGGGTCTGACATGTTCCACAGTCGTTCATATTGAGAAGCTGTCGGAAACTCAGAACCTGCATTGTCGAATGGTAGAATGAATGAATGATGAATTGAAAAGAATCTGGAAGGAAGCGGTCCTGGCCTTATCGAGATAGCATCCCGAAATTTACCTGAAGAAATTAAGGAAAGCCCTAAAAACTTACGGTACCGCTATGCCGACTGATGTTAGAGCTAGGCTTTCCCGAATATAAATGTACAGTCCTACAGCTATTACTAACACAATAGTTCCTAAAGTATTGCAGTTCGCTTCCTTTGGGAAACATTTTGTCGGTTTCCTACACTTCCTCCGGATAACCCATGTTATGTTTTCCAGCTCACGTTCTGGTATTTACGCGAAAGTTTCAGCAGTAGAATGTCGTGCATAGGAAAACAAAACGGAATTCCTTTCAAACAGGTAGGATTAATTTTGCTAAGTGTCTATTTTGAAATATTAGTGAGGAAGGTACGGAAATGTTTCGTCACCCTGAGAAGGCAAACAACTAAACCGCCCTACAGAAGAGCAGTCAACCTAAACATTTCAGTTTTTTCGCTCGTGCTCACTCAAACATTCAGATAAGCAATGTTAAGTTCATGTTTTGTTAAACTGATAGAAAATATAGCTTATTTTATGAAATGTATGTGAATAGTACCGGAACGCAAAACGCGGTGTCTTGTAGCAATACAGCGGCAAGCAGTAGAAACAAATCCCTCTGTTTCTGCAACGCTTAAGTTCTTAGATGTTACACAATCACATGTCTCGACCTGAGGTGCAAAAGGGTGTAACTCCAATTTTATCGTATTTGAGATAATCTGGTATGCATATTTTTTCTTAGAATTTCAGTCTCCTTCATATGCAGACGTATGCAGTTCCGGATACTGTCCCAGTGTAGCTGAACCAAGAATTAAAGAGCAGGAAGTCACATATTGGTCTAAGAAAAATTATTTTCTGACTCAAATATAAAATTGTACTTACACTTTTCTGCTTCTCAGATTCAGATATTTATGACAGAGTTGTTTCCTGTTTACTTCTCATAACATATTTAAATGGTTTATATTAGAGTTATAGTCCAATATGCGACTATTTGACAAAGTACCTCTTCCCACAAGGTCACTCACCTAAAATGTTTAGGAATTTTTTTTCTTTAGGTATATTTCATGTTGTACGTAGCTGACCCACTCTAATGTAACATAGGTTTGCTTCTTGGTCATCCAGACTATATGGGTGAGGTGTGGTCCCGATTAAACCGGGAACAAAACAACAGAGGGAAAAATGCTTGGTATAGGTAATTTAAAAATCATTCATTGTTGAAGTAAAACTCCTTAAAGCGGAAATACTGTACTTAAAAGTATATAATGATGATGGTGATTACGATGATTATATGATGGTTATGATGATGGACTGCAATAATAATTTCAATGGAAAAATACTCGGCTATATTTGGCCCAAAACTCTGCGGTCCAACCGGGGGTCCGGATTAGCGATGGATCCTTGCATTTGTGGCTGCTGTAATGTGATCTACAAGCATTACACTGCATTTACGAACGGCACTTAACCTTTTAAAGCCTAGCGGTAACTTTACATACGACCAGGTTTAACATTAAAAAATTCTACGTGGTGCCCACATTGCGTTTATGTGTTTTGTAAGGATCTCAGAACAAACAGCAACTTTTGCCTTATAAAACATTAAGAGATTGGTTTGTATAACCGAAGTGGAGAGTGTTTACAGCGCGGTGCGCACTGAGTCCTTGTATAAAACAGACACGTTTCGTCTTTAACGGGTTAAATACCACTTATATCAGATTTGGCACATACATTTCAGATATTTCGGAATTAAACAACGCCAGAAGATTTAAAGTGAGGTAATGTATTATTTAGAATATTGTACGTATAAGAGCGTTAGGCAAGATGAAGGGAAAGCCTCTAAAGTTTAGGATAATTTGCACAACACTACTGCACAGTTTTAAATAGGGCTGTGGAGTCGCAGTCGGAAGGAATTCGGTGCAGTCGGAGTCGGAGCCGGTAAAAATATACCGACTCCGACCTCAGTCTAAAATCTTAAATAGATACTCCAACTCCAGAGCCCTGATAGCTACAGTAACCATTAGACTTATACTTAAATATAGGTTATAAGTCTAAAAAGTAGCCTGATGATTCACGCGGTGGCGATGAAGTGTCTTATAGGTTTACCATCATTAATACATATTGGGCTTTTATGAAGGGGTCGGAGTCGGAGTTTTAAAAATCGAGGAGTCGGAGTCGGAGCTTTTGTGTACCGACTCCACAGCCCTGGTTTTAAAGCAATGATGACTTTTTTCTTCATTTGTGTTTTATTTACCAATGTTGTTAGTAGTTGTGACAATATACCTTCGATGCCAAATGAAAGAACGCGATTATAGAGCGGTGGTGCCATGATAGGTTGAAAGCCAATAAACGTAGTGTTATGACAAAAAATTAGTAATAAAGTGATGCGTGTATTGTGTTTAATATCTTATGATTCTTACAGAGTTAATAATTCAAAATCTATCATTTAAGGAAAAAACGTTACCATTTGTGCTTTTTTTGCCCATTTCCCTATTTCTGTCTCACAACCAAGAATTCCCACCGGCATGTTGTTTTCAGACACATTCCCTTTGTCATCGGTCTTCAGAAGGCGAAATAATTGTAGAGGCTTAAAATAGGCAGAATTATAGCCTTATATGTGCCTAACATTTATCTGGTGTATCGGCTAAATACACAGAATTTCTATACAGTAATGCCGATATGTCACATTAAAATCGATAACGTACAGAATTAAATATGATTGCCGAGCAATACAACTTGCTTAGAAGATTTGTTAATTTATGAGAACTATTTCTATATGAGCTCCATTGTAACCATTTGTCTTGCATTTTTTACACTAGTGTGTATGAAGATGTCTAAGCCGTATTCTAAAATAGAGAGGCATTTCTGACGTTAAGGAGTTTTTGCATGAAATCTGTTGAATGTGTATGCGAAGCATGAAAAATATACCGCAAAGGAAATGTGGGACGTAAGCTGACAATGTCACGAGAAGTATGCCTGTTGTCACTTGCACAAGAATTACAGAGTAATGTGTACCTGGGCCTGCAAGTTAGTTACGCCCTTCTATAACTGCAAACTGCAGCTGCAGTTAATCAAGGCACGAATAAATTATTAAAATAATACAACCAAAATAAAATAAACTTTTCACTGTTATTTTAAAGCAGGGCTGTGGAGTCGGTACACAAAAGCTCCGACTCCGACTCCTCGATTTTTAAAACTCCGACTCCGACTTCATCATAAAAGTTCAATATGTATTAATAATGGTAAACCTATAAGACATTTCATCGCCACCACGTGAATCATCAGGCTACTTTTTAGCCTTATAACCTATATTTAAGTATAAGTCTAATGGTTACTGTAGCTGTCAGGACTCTGGAGTTGCAGTATCTAGTTAAGATTTTAGATTGAGGTCGGAGTCGGAGTCGGTACATTTTTACCGACTCCGACTCTGACTCCAACTCCGACTCCACCTAAAATTCTTTCTGACTCCGACTCCGACTCTACAGCCCTGTTTTAAAACCACAAGTTTTCTTGTTTTGTTTTACCTTACAATAAAATGAACTTTAAAATTAAGGAATTCTTTAATAAAAATGAACGTTGTTTATATTTTCACAATATTCCGCCCTTTGCCATTATATCCACAAGAGGTTTGCTGTTGGTAGTGGCAAAGGACAGAAAGTTCTTTGAAGTCCATCTGATGTGAAAGATGGATAGAAATTTTCTGCATATCGTCTAAAATATAAAGACGGCTGTTAAGTCACAGACGTGTATTGGAAATTTAAGTACCACCCCAGCAATATATCTCTCACTCCATCTTTTTGTGCCTTCTGATGTTGCTATAAAATACCAGCTAATTACTGATGAGTGCTACACACAAATTTGTTTAAAAGCAAAGCCTTATGATTTACCAGGTGGGCTGATTCAGTCCTGACTCTGCGCCCTGTTTGTCTGAATATTTATATATACATTTAAGATAAGCATAAGTAAAGTCTGACCCAAACTACCGGCATGTTTAAGAACTTGTTTTTCCTGAGAGGTCAAAACATGAGTTCAAATGACCACCAAACTGATAATTTTGATACTGTGTAAAAAGATTGAATGAGAAAGGTTTAAATAGTTTTACAATACACTGAATATAACATCACGTTAGAAGTCAAAGAACACAGGCATTTTTTTTACAACACACCAAACAAAATACCTCTTAAGACCTTGTCCACCCCTGGTGTACACGAATTGCCGTGTGGCATGGGGATAGAATATGTACACACAGCAACTCTTGTCACAATAAATTTCACTGACAAAATACAGCACAAGCAGGCTGATAAAAAATGTCGCGGAAATTACGTGCTCTCTCCATAACCTGGAATTAATGAGATGGGAGGCATTATAAAAATAATCTATAATCTGCTAAGCGCTGAAATTGCGTGAGCATACTGAACAAAGTCTCTTCTAGTGCACAAGAGGTTGCTTTTAAATATGTGGGGAAAAAACAGGCAGTGAGTTTATACTTTATATCACTGAGATTTATGTCCAATATAGTAAGTTATTTGAAACAAAGGCTGGAACAAACGGATGTAAATTATGTATGGAACGACTGTGTAGCGGCCTGTATAACACGCAGCTAAATGCTGATAGGGAAACAAGGCATTTCAATGGGATGACACAGCAAAGTAAAACAGAACGTGCCAGCAGAGTTTCAGGATATATTGGATATTGCAGCAAAGTTTTTAACCTACTTTAACTTTGTCCTCTATAATAATTTTCACTTTGGAAATCACATAATCAATTTCAGAAGTTTCTAGTTCCAGTTCTTTCAAGTATGCGTTTTAGAAGGTACAGCTGCTTCATCACAAAACAATTTTCTCCAAACATTCGTCTTTTGTTTTAGTGTCTTACTTAGTAAAGATGTCAATAACTAGGATCATATATATGCAGGCTACAGTTCCTTAGTTCATTTCTGTACATTTGCCTGGGCTGTACGTAGCCATGTTGGTTTAGCTCAGCCCTCATATGTACACATAAGGGCAGGGCTGACTGAAGCCTGGGACAACTATCGGCCATATTTAGTCAACTGCGGTATTCTGAGGTCCTCCAAGCAAATGTCAGGCTGAGGTAATGAAATATGCCACAAACACATCAAACCACGTCTGCCATTCTCCTTTAAGTGATCTTCACAGTCTGACGCTGTCAAGTCTGTGCAGTTGAGGAGTGTCTTTAAATAACCAGACACCAATAGATATCCGCACCAGGCACTGAATCTGCTGCCCTTACTGCGGAAGCGCGTAAAGTTGGCGGGCCTTGCAGTTAACATGTAATAAGGCTGTAGAATAAAATTTACATGCATTTGAAGTTTCACTCTTTAACGTGCTTTCGCGTAAGTTGCGAAAGGCGCCTATTAGGTTCCTCATATATGTAGATCTGTCCGCCTGTCTATCCGCACGTATTAACCCTTTAAAGACGAAGCGTATCTGTTTTATATAAGGACTCAGTGCGTACCGCGCTGTAAACACTCTACACTTCGGTTATAAAAACCAGTCTCTTAATGTTTTATAAGGCAAAAGTTTCTGTTTGTTCTGAGATCCGTACAAAACACATAAACGCAATGTGGGCACCACGTAGAATTTTTTAATGTTAAACCTGGTCGTATGTAAAGTTACCGCTAGGCTTTAAAAGGTTAACTCGCCTCCCACTGGAAGGATTTTCGTGAAATTTGATGTTGGAACTTTTATGAAAATCTCTAGAGAAAATACAAAGCAGGTTAATGTCGGATATAAATTTCGGGACTTTTCATGAAGACGTAAGAAACATTTGTGTTGCTGACAGCAGTAGGAAGTACTGTGTACTTCAACAAAAATGGAAAGGGGACTCATTGCCAAGTATTATACTACTGACAGCGACGTGTGGCTCTCAACAATCCAAAGAAAACCCACTGCTGCCTTTCAAAAGCAGTAGTTATAGACATTTGTATTTCTGACAGTAACATAAGTAGCTCAAAAATACAGACGGATGAGTTTTCTTTGCCAACGTAAAAACCGTAATGTAACCGTGTCACAATGTTACATTTTACTACATAGCCTATCTTGTTTGCCTGCATTTTATTTAGCCATGCCAAGAATTACTGAAGTTACGTATTTTCGGTGGTAAACGATCGCGATTATGAAGTAATGGTGGACTGATACTGGCAGGGTAAGACAGAGCAGTCGGACCGAAAACTGTGTATTTTTTATTTTTGCCCACCGCAAATCCTAAGGGGATTGTATTTTCGGTTTCTATTAACCCTTTAAAGACGAAGCGTATCTGTTTTATATAAGGACTCAGTGCGTACCGCGCTGTAAACACTCTCCACTTCGGTTATAAAAACCAATCTCTTAATGTTTTATAAGGCAAAAGTTGCTGTTTGTTCTGAGATCCGTACAAAACACATAAACGCAATGTGGGCACCACGTAGAATTTTTTAATGTTAAACCTGGTCGTATGTAAAGTTACCGCTAGGCTTTAAAAGGTTAATATTTACAGTGTGATTAGCTGTGGCCTACGTTTATACGGAAATGGATATGAAACTTCGTCAGCTCATTCTACACTTCACGCAAACATCTTCAAGTTTCCTACCTAGCCTGCGAAACACAGGCTACTGAGTGTTAATCTTTGTGTTTACATTCCTTACACGTGCAATTTTGTTCCTTGAACCGTGCAAATTAGACCTACCGTTTCCCAGCTTAATTACCTTTAAAGCGACGTTTTACGACTCTGCATCGTGTCGTTGCCCTGCACACCTAAGTTCCATCAATCAACATGACTCATTCAGCAGCACATAAAATGTTAAAAGAAAGGTACTTACAATTCTGTAGGCATGGAAATAGACATTTTTGCTGCTTGAAATGTCAACACGTCTTCCACACTTACAATAAAATGCCATGCTCTTCTGAAAGGGGGCCTAAGTGTTACAAGAATTTGTCTGTTGGCCATGAAATATTGAAAGGCCAAAAAACGCTTATAATGTCAGAAAGTTCTCTGCTGAAAAATGCCTGGGCAGTAGGTTACTACAGAGGCCTTATTTTATGTGACAAATATAGTTTGGCATTTCTTGCCGATAGTTCACCGCGCGTATGGGCTGTCAAATTCCCTGTGAGATATGAGCTGAAGTTACAAGCGTAACTTGGCTAATAATATTTGGGGTGGGTGGGTGGGGGGGGCAAAGTTAACCATGGCTATTAGGAGCTCCAATCTACGAAGCAGTAAAGTTAGAAAGAGGGGGGAATGTTGGTTTGAACTAGTCTTTAATATACATACACCCCTTTCCCCAATCTCACTCCCAATTTTTCTATTTGTCCGTCTTTAATACACTTACCAAAATATTTATCCTTAGGTAGAAAAAACACTGGACGGGTATTATTCCGCATTTCTCCCCACTCTGAATTCAGGCATATGACTGGAGTTTTATATATTACTTATATCAACTTCCCGTTTAAAAC
Source organism: Coptotermes formosanus (assembly GCA_013340265.1). Classification (NCBI taxonomy): domain Eukaryota; kingdom Metazoa; phylum Arthropoda; class Insecta; order Blattodea; family Rhinotermitidae; genus Coptotermes; species Coptotermes formosanus. The sequence continues at coordinate 2,659,253 of BLKM01002298.1, forward strand.
ATCTACGCAGTTTCCTGCTGATCCCTGTGGAGTAAAGCACTGACTAATGTGACATGTGTTCGAAAGATACTGCGCAACCACGCGATCCGTCCCTGTGCTAACGGATGCGTTCCTTTCACATACAGGCATCCCTCCCTCCTTCGCTCGTTTTCAATTAAATTAGGTGGAAGTTAGTTCAGACCCCACCCTGGAAAGATGTTCTCATTACACCAAGCTAATTGAAAACGTATTTCATTCTCGCAGAAAAGTTTCGTCAATTTATGGATCAGCTTCTAAAACAGTATAACTAGGTTTCCAGGCATCAGGTTTTGAATATGAGAGGCGTGTCTAACAGCATCGCCATTATTTTATCTGTATCCTAGTTGGGTAAAGTTTGACAGTTTTTGCTAACGGCAATCCGAAGACTGAGAAGCCTGTAGAATAAAATGGATAATTATCTGCGCATGAAACAAAAGCAGTAGGTAAATCCTCTCGTATGCATGTTTTACACAAAAAAAAAAAAACTAAACGATTTTCAATCAAATACACGTCTACTGCCAGGTTTCCTTGTTGCCGTGTCATGTTCCGTTTAATATAATAGCATATATTTCAGACTGTCTACATACACGTGTTATGTATGATTACATCATAACTTCATTTATTCACATCCGCATTTCGACATTGCAGTGTCACTAGGAAAGTTACATGTTTCCTGTCACACAAATCGTGTATGTGCAGATCGCAATGCACTATGCAAGGCCTTGTGATTAATTATTAAAATTTTATTTACTAATCTGAGGCCATTAAATATTAAAATATAAAGCAATGATATTGGGAGTTTTGTGTAACAACACGTGATAACTTTATGTGAAATGCACGTGAGCGACAATGCTTCTTTATGTGTACTGCGTGTGGGCTGGTACATATCATGATGTGTACTGCGTGTGGGCAAATTGTACCTTGACATCAAATGTATGTGGGCTGCTATATATCTTGACGTGCACTGCATATGACCTGCTACGTGTCTGGAAGCGCACTGTATGTGACCTGCTATGTATCTGGATGTGTACCGCATAGGGGCAAAAGTGTACCTTGACGTGAAATTATGTGATATGCTATCTTGGTGTGCACTCTATGTGAGCTGCTATGTATCTTGATGTGTACTGCATGTGAGCTGCTATGTATCTTTATGTGTACTGCATGTGGGTTGCTATGTATCTTGATGTGTATTGCATGTGGGCTGCTATGTATCTTTATGTGTACTGTATGTGGGCTGCTATATATCTTTATGTGTACTGCACGCGGGTTGCTATGTATCTTTATGTGTACTGTATGTGGGCTGCTATGTATCTTTATGTGTACTGTATGTGGGCTGCTATGTATCTTTATGTGTACTGTAGGTGGGCTGCTATGTATCTTTATGTATACTGTATGTGGGCTGCTATATATCTTTATGTGTACTACATGTGGGTTGCTATGTATCTTGATGTGTAGTGCATGTGGGCTGCTATGTATCTTTATGTGTACTGTATGTGGGCTGCTATATATCTTTATGTGTACTGCATGCGGGTTGCTATGTATCTTTATGTGTACTGTATGTGGGCTGCTATGTATCTTTATTGTACTGCATGTGGGTTGCTATGTATCCTTATGTGTACTGCATGCGGGCTGCTATATATCTTTATGTGTACTGCATGCGGGTTGCTATGTATCTTTATGTGTACTGTATGTGGGCTGCTATGTATCTTTATGTGTACTGTATGTGGGCTGCTATGTATCTTTATGTATACTGTATGTGGGCTGCTATCTATCTTTATGTGTACTACATGTGGGTTGCTATGTATCTTGATGTGTATTGCATGTGGGCTGCTATGTATCTTGATGTGCACTGCATGTGGGATGCTATGTATCTTTATGTGTTCTGCATGTGGGCTGCCACGTGTCTTGCTATTTACTGCATGTGGGCAAGAATTCAACGGAAACATTAAACCCTACACATTGAGTTCCGGCCTTTTGTTTCCATAAGAGAGGTGAACGGATGTGTCTCAAATAAAGTGGCTGTCAGTCCAAGAGGCAAGATGAAAAACTTCTGGTCGTCTTGGATTAGTTTTGGAATGAATAGAAACCTTCTGATGTCGAGATTATTTTTCCCCAGTAGGGGGGAGAATTCCGAACCAACATTCATACTGTAATATATCTTTTACGAATAGGCTGTGGTCAGTTTTCCTTTGGCCAGATATGGCAGGTAACGAAATCCGAACCGGGGCAACAATTCACTGCTGGGGTTTTTACTGCTGTTGTGTATTGTGACTGTCAAAACAAGGTCTCATGCTCTACATTGTAATAGTACTGTAGGTGGGTAACGGAGAATGGATTGATAAAGTAACCACCCGTATAAGTGGCGGACACGTGTGAATGCGGTAATAAATCTTCCGGTTTCCATAAAATTCAGGGAACATCTTGACTAGTTGGGAACTTGTCATCTTCTCAGGAAGGACTCTGCTTCATGGAGTTAATTCAGTTAACCACATGCATATCCGATTATCGAAGTACCCTGACGACATTAGAGTTGACAATACTGAAGAGGGGGCTTTACGGAACCTCAAAGTCCAATGAGTGTGGCTACTGAAAAATCGCATTTGGAAACCTCAAATCCACAAGTCGCACGGTAACTTACATGAGTCCGGTGACTACATCGCCGTACCAAAGGCGAATGCCCTCTTCTAAAAAAACATGTAATTCCTTTCGTTTCGTGTTTAATATTTGGTGTCTGATTTGATGTTTGTTTGGTAGACATTCTCACACAAATAATGTTCAATCAAAATCTAATATCTTCAAATACACTGACGCCTATTGTGGTAAGCATTGCCCATTGAGTTTGGTTGTACTTCTATTCAATGAGATTGGTTATCGTTGTTATAACAACCTTCACTTCAATTTTAATGGAAACGGTTTGTGCAATGTATGGTCTGCCTGCAAACCAGAAATCCGCTGTTTACCTCCAAACGTCATCACTAAATTTATAAAAGACTCTGTGGCAATGTAGCAAGGGAGTAAAGCCAAAGTTCGAAATGGCGTTATTTGATGGTTTTCATTTAACAATTACGGGAGTAGCTCAAATTTTCATATGTTTACTGGTAGCATAACCAATGGATGATAAATAAGAAAAGGTGTAGAAAGCAAAATTTATGACGTCTTCCTGGAGGAATTTAGGATGTCATGGAGAACCTTAATCAAATAACCAACACTGCGGTCAAGATTTGAACTCGTTACATGAGAAGTACTCAGCAGGAGTGGTAACTAGACCACCGAAACGTCGTATATGAGAGCAAACAATATCGAATGCAGTGCTGATGTAATGCATCCACCATTATACAGAAACCTTACAAAGGACCCTCCCCTACCTATCACTCTAGTAACTTACACTCAATTTCAACATTTCATTTGAAGTACAGTCTCCCTTAAAAACACATTAACATCTACTGTATAAAATTCTAACCATTGCTTTCACTTCTGTTATTAAAATCCTAAGAAACTGGAAGTATTTGTGGTATGAACAAATGGAGTGATTTATAACAACAGAATTTTTATCTCAGTAAATCATTTTCACGTTGTCTTGCTTAATGTTAGCAAGGCTTAAATCAGACACTCCATTCGGCGAACGCACAAAAGTAAGAACCCGGAATCCTTATTGAAGTTAAGTGTATTCAAAAAGAAAAATGCCCTTTTCAGAAAGATACTATGGAACTTCAAAAAATATTATTTCAGGAAATGCGTTTACTTCACTTCACTTTATATATAAAAGCACTTAACCTTCTTTAGAATTTAGAAATGTTTCTATGTGCAAAGTAACGTAAGCGTTTTCAGGCAATATATTACTGAAACTTATAAAATAATATTCACCAAATAATGCACCAAAAATACATGCAATATTTATTCGTAAGAACCTCCTACATGTTTCGACCCTGCTGGGTCATCTTCAGGGAGAATAGTCTGTTACACTGTTGGATGCACTTATACAGTTAAGTGAGAATATGCGTTTGCTTTCATCATCCGTTGAGAGGTATCTTGTACTGTCCGCGGTCAGGGTATACCCTGACCGCGGACAGTACTGTTCTTCCTTGTTCTTCTTACTATTGTTCTTCCTTAAATACGTATAATATTTAACATCCTCAAAAGTTTCCCTCATTAATAAGTTTTTAATTAGTCTTTATACGAGTACAAAGAAATGTCTGTGGCTTCAATTAAGGGTGCCTTAAAATCGATCACATGTACTCTATCCCGGCTGAAGGATAATTACGTGTCCCCAAGCGATCTGTATAGTGTTTCTTAACCTTTTAAAGCCTAGCGGTAACTTTACTAACCACCAGGTTTAACATTAAAAAATTCTACCTGGTGCCCACATTGCGTTTATGTGTTTTGTACGGATCTCAGAACAAACAGCAACTTTTACCTTATAAAACATTAGGAGACTGGTTTTTATAACCGAAGTGGAGAGTGTTTACAGCGCGGTACGCACTGAGTCCTTATATAAAGCAGATACGCTTCGTCTTTAAAGGGTTAATGTCGTATCATCCTACACATAACACCGTTCAGCAGACAATGGTAAGTAAATATTTGATCACAGTACTTTCGCAAATATTTTAGCATTAAGGTGTTAAAGAAATAACACAGACAGAACAATATTCACGAAGTATTACTTAAGCAACGCCTGGTAATAAATTTCTTTGAATGCAATATTTTCTGAATTCTTTTACAATCTTCATGAGGGCTCCGATTGCTCTAAGAAGTGTGCTTGAAATGATAAATATTCCTGTTCAAGAAGTCTATTTCCACTTCATATAGATCCCGTTTCCAGTAATCTTCACTTTAATTACAAATAGATATCGAGATTTTAAGTTCTTGCAACACTTTATATAAAGACTCTGAACTTTTGGAATATGACATCGTGTTGATTGGTAATCAGATACCGACATTTTGGAGGGGCTTGTTATTCCCTTTCTCGGGGTCAATGCAGTTCAAGAAGAATTTCTTTAGACTGCACAAACCCCGAAGATTGATGCAATAGTATCCTCCAAACCTGGGTAACTAATTACGAATAAACGCAGCGTCGTTTCCCTGAAGACTCGAATCTTTTTGATCATAATTCCTGCGCAGTGTTCCAGTGAAAATGTAAATATGTGTCATTTTCCTCCAGGTTTGACCAGCAATAACAAGAATATTCTGGCTTGAAAAAAGCCAAAATTCATGAGCGGAGGGAACTGGCAAAGTCTCCTCTAATGTTTTGTTTCACAGCTGCGCGGGCCTGCTACTGCTCTGAGCAGAAAATTTTTACATGGCCTGACGACTGCGCGGTACTTCAGAAGTTTTTTTGTAATATGCATAATAAGAATACTTACAATGAAAATTGAAAAATTCCAGCTGCGCGGCAACATTTCAATGTGCGCCGGAGTATTTCAGTTACTGCGCGGCCGCGCACTCTCGCACCTTAGAGGGAACACTGGTACCTGGTATATTTAACAGGTGTCAATTCTGTAGTTAAATGGGATATTTAGGAAAATGTACGCGAACATTCTACCACATGGAATGTTGCCCAAAACAGCGCCTTGGAATTCTGTCAGACTGCAATTCAGTGAAGGTTAAAGATGTTTAAATTCTGAACACAACGGAAGCTACGTGTCACAGTAATTATTTTAAGACGAGTTGCGGTATGCACATGTTGACTTTCTCCTTTAACGTCAGTAAATATTTTGTAACAGATGATGTGACTTCATTTGAACACTAGGAACCTTGTTGTCATTTGACCTCTTTAAGAAAGTCGCGACCCAAGACGTAAAAATGTAGTTAGAAGATCTAAAATAGGCCCCTGAAGTTGCGTTACATTAAATATTCCTGGCGCAATTCTATCCTTTTCATTAGAAGAAAATTTCTGTGAGTTACCTAAATTACCAATTCAATTCACATTTCACCGTAACACGTAAAGTAATCTCCGTCAGTAGTCACAGGTACTGAGTGTTCTTGCTTCGAGTAAGTTTTATGTTCTTAGTGATGGATATGTTGAAATTGTTAGTGACCTTTTATATTGGAGTGTCGAATTTCGAAAATTCCTAACGTATCTTTGCATATTTCGACATTTGAAGATGAGGGCACTAAGCTGTCTAGAAATGTAGGAAACCGACTACCCATAGACGCAGCTCCTTATCTCAACAGACCTGAATCCTCAACCAAACAGCCGCAAAAATGTCAAAATCTTCAAGTATAAAGATGTCTACTACACATTATCAACAATCATCTGCGGTCTCTCCTGTTAAATTCATTTCTTAAGCTCTAAAATAAAAATTTATAATACCTTTTTCCGTAGCAGCATTTGTGACAGACTTGTGCACCTTAAAATGTTTACAGTACCTGATCTGAACACAGCCACATAAAGTTTTGATAAAGTCCTTATGGGGTGACACTGAAAATGCAGGTCTCGCTGACAGTACGAAGTGAAACGCATACAAATTTTGGAAAGTGCTTCGTGACACTTCCTAGCACCATACAGTGTGTCAATCTATCTCACGTTTTAATCAGGAAATGCTAGGGGCACCATCTGTAACAAGATCCACTTACCCTTCAGTACGTTACCAACCTGACAAATATTGACGCACGTGTTACGTAAACTGGTGAACTTAATAGCACATGATGGTAATTTCTTTCGTGAATATAATTACGTACCCTCGGGGCCTATTATAATTTCAGTAACAGGAAAATGTATCAAATTTTACAGCTATTACGAAAATTATGCAGGAATCTGGTGCGGGTTCTTGTTTTTCTTGCTACGAATTTAACTTTTTCTTTAAAGCTACACAGTAGAGTCTCTTACTAAGTACATGCATTTAACGGTAAGGAAAATTATATAAGCAGGGCATGTAGTGCACCTGTCAGAGCCACCATTTCTCTCACACTTACAGTGTAAGGATGAATAATTAAAATAAGAAGTTGCTATATTTTCTTCTTGACACAGTTCTCTTCAAAGTTACGAAAGAACAGTACTGATTTGCGACGCATTTCCTTCTACGTTTCCTTTTTTCTTTTCAACAGTTTCTTCTGGCCGGACTTCCGAGGGATTTGGACCTCCGTCCGTCCCTAACCCTCCCCTGGTACCCACCCTCACACATCGCCCCACTTGTGCAGCCCTTTCCTTTTTACCTGCACACATATATTACGGTGATTTTTCCGTCTCGATTCACACCTAAACCCTGAAGATGGAGACAGTATGTTCCTCCGAATTTTTTTTAACATTTATTCCACACTACAAGGCATTACATACCAGACGACATTATTCCCTTTATTTCAAGTTTCATTTTGTATTATTTGTACGGGACGGACGTTCCAGAATTCGAAAGCGGGTTGGGCCAAGACACTTTTCTCCAAAATGTCCAGACAGGCTTTTGGGCCCATCAATGCGTACCGGCGTCTCTTTCCTTAGGGGTAAGGCGGCCGGTGTGTAAGGCTTGACACTCACTTATATCTAGTGCTAAGTTTAAGAAGGGATGGAGATATACTTCCATTTCCCCTATATGTCGTCACGGCGCATATAAGGACAACTTGGCTTTTACCTGTGCGTTTTATGTGGTCTGTGTGTTTTACTTCTGTGTGGGATCACGTACCTTACCGACAGCTGCAAGTAAGGTCTTGCGGTGCAGTACTGCCATCAGCGAACACAAACACATAAAGAACATAAAGGTCATTATCAGTTTTATTGCAGACTTCCAGTTTCCGTACAAACTTCTTAGTCATTGTGCATATGGAAAATATACTGGGAATAGTAGCAGGTGTTAATTTCATATGTAAGCCTAGGTCATGTGTTTTCTTTCTTGCTTCCTTATTTCGTTTATTTGTTTCTGTCCTTACGTTCCTCCAACTTTCATTTCCTCTCTTCATCCTCTTCCTTCTTAATAGCCTTTTATTTCCCTATTCTCTTTTTTTTTCTCTTTTCCTGTGAATATAAAAACTTATCTCCACCTTCCCTACCCTAGCACTTTCATCAGCGGACCGCGAAAAATCGACCTACAAGAAAGATGCTGAATTACTTTAGTAATAAAATGTCACTTTAAATTTGACACACACCCAACAATTTAATTAAAAACCCTCGCACTGTGCATTATGATTCGTTTGTAACTGCATTACAAACATAAGCCGCAACTCAAGTTAAGTTTGGTCTTGAGGTCAAGGCACCTGCAGACTCCCCTCAGGGTTGAAACACTGCCCTACAGGACTGTTACGTTCTGAGTCCACCGGATGTAGGCATTTGAGGCTCAGTAGGACTACGGAGAGGTTATGACCACACCAACACTTTCTGTGTAAAATGTCTGTGGGTCTGTAAAACAGTGACTGAAAACGTGACGACTTCAGACAATCCTAATATTACCAAAATGTACAGCGAACTCGAGTTATTACGAATCCGTACTTAAATACGGCTTTCTTCTCAAAAAGAAAATAACGGTAAGTCCGTTATGCTCAGTCTGTTTACCAAAGAACTTGATAGCAGTGGTAAAGTCAATTGCTGATAATTATTACAAGACACTAAAAAAATGCAAGACTACGTAAACGTCAGTTTGTACACACACACAGCTAAAAGTAACATGATAACAGAAAACAGTCTGTATTGATGATGATGAAGATGATGATGATAACGGTGGTGATATCTGAATTAAATCCTTTACTAGCTGACATGTTGACTCTGTAACCTAATGGTCAGTTACAAAGGAGGCGCAAATGTATGGCGGCGACAAAAGACAGAAAAAATAAAGAAAACAAAAAAGCCGAAAGCGAAATGAAGCATTGAAAATATGTCTAAATTAAAATCACATTTAAAAGAAAAGCAATGAAAATATTTATACACGATTATAATGAATAACATGAAATTCATTACACGTAGCTTACATAAATATATATTACTTGCGAATAAAATAATAATAATAATGATAATAATAAAATTTTGCCAGAAAAAATCTGATTCGACTCAGATCCAATGTATGGCAATCTGTGCAAGATTCCGCCACAACAGGCGTGCCTTAACACTCAGGCGGATCAGTGTTACCAACAAGCACAATCCTGTTCTGCCAAAGCAGTCGAGCCTACCACAGCAATGGCGTGACCTTACACTTCGTCTTATCTCAAACAACAGCACTGAATCAGTAACACACTGGAAGGAACGTAGTCTACACGTGTGAAGCAATTAATGCAGTCCAAATACCCGGAAGAAAACGTCAACCGATGTTCAAGCCTGTGGAGGGTTTATGGTGTACTCACATATAGGCTTGCCAGTTCACATCCAACAGCACTTAACACTCGAGACAAGAAAATGTGGGACACAGGTTGAGCGCCTTGTGCCAAATAGTTACAAATTCAAAAGACGAAAGGCGATGAATTTCGACTTAGTGCTATATGTTAGGGCTATATCCAAAACGTCTTACTTTCATTCCTTACACGGCTGTCCGTCTTGTATTAAATGTCCAGTTTTTCAGTTTTATTCGCATTTTGAAATTCTTATATAGGCTTATAATCAGGAAGAAAGTATTGCAAAAAAATTAACAGATTTAAAATCACACTACTATTTCTGAACATACGGGTTGCAAAAAAAAAAACTTCGAAATCAGAAAAATTTCCACGCAAAACGCAGTCTGCCATCGGAATGCATTTTCATCAACACGAACCTTACCCACATCACGCAACGTTTGAATATCGGATATGTCACTGAAAAATTTCATAAACTTTAACTCCATATTGATTCAGTAAATAGATAATATTTGTTATGTAGTTTATTTAAAGGCGCTTTCGTTTATTTCGGACTGTATACCAAATAAGCAAAAGTGTAAAGTGGATTCAAATATAGGAGTAAAACTCAAAAACTTTAGAAAATGTAAAAAAAAAAAATATTAAGAAGGTTGTCGACAAAGATATAAAACTGGAAATAATACGTAAAACAGAGTTCAGGGGTGAGAAAGAACAGGGCTACAGCATGCCTTATTAGTCGCTATTTAACGCAGGAAATGACGTGTCCCTGACGTGTTACGGGGAAACGCCGAAAGCCCTCGCTTACAAGGCGACTCATATTTTTCTGCTCGACAATAGCCGCTTAAATTCGGGCCGGTAATGTGGTTTCGAACAAGTAAATGAAAGTGAATAATGAATTGAAAATAACGCGGTAGACAGTGATCGTGGACTATTTAAGATACTAACCTGGTATTTGCCTAAAGACACCGAGGAAAAGCACGGTACAAGTCAGTCAGGATTTTATATTGTCCAGTCAAATCTCAAACCGGAAACCCCTAGAATACCAAGCCAGAAATACCAGATTGAGCCAACTTGTTCAGTAGGTAAACTTGCTGATGCTGTTTGTAGCTTCTCCTCAATGATTCTATCAGCACATCGGGATTTTGAAATACGATCTTGTTGCTTTCTTTTACATACTTTCTACTTTCCCTTGTTGACTTAGTCTCCTGTCTCATTTGATAATTAACAACCTCTTAAAGTTGTACAGAAATTGAAGAACACACCAAACAACTAATGACAAATTTTTCCTGCTGAACCCGCATCGTGTACACCCCACGATTTCACAATCTCTTTAAATTCAACAGCCACTTAAAAGTCAACATTTAGCAAGGACCTTACCGAGGGTGGGAACAGGGTACTGGTAGAAACATGTGTTGCATAGGCACTTGGAACGTGAGGAAACTAACGCCAAGGTTGTCATTTTAACGACCTAGTAACAAATTTTATAATTTCAGTCACATCAACGTGTCCATTGTCTGCAATACCCGCATGAATACGTGAAGCAAAGAACCAGGTGGCTTTGCTCTTTACCGCTTTAGTCCTCTCTGTTGGTCCGTCATTTCATCACGTAATGACACGTCATAGTCACGTTAAAATGCATTACATGTATGCATGATTGTTAATAACCTCATCTACAGCTTAAATGGTAGTAAACTAAACCCTAATTCAGCACCGTCCACACACACTGGCACCTTGCTTTGAATACACTGAACACTGTGAACTGAATATCCATTTAAATGCTTGCAAAAGAATTCTGTCACGCAGCACACAGTTATCGCATGAGTGGGCACTGCAGTGCAGGCTGATCGGTTGCTATGCAGCGACAATTATGTCGTCCGCTCTCCGGTGAGCATTCCGGCTGCAAAAGCATTTCCCGCGAATGACTCCATAAGCATTTAAGTGTTCAGGAAGGGAGAGATATTCTATTTAAAGGCACTGTCATTTGCTAGGATTATACAGCTTTGGTTGTAGACGAATGAAATATGTGTAAGGTGCACAGGTGGAATGACAATGGCAGGGGAAAGGTGAAGTAGTGAAGAATCCGGTTATAACGACATCGGTTAATGCGATACGTCGTCTATTCCGTCAGGTATTCTGTGGTACAAATTAATTCCTCGTTATTAAGAGCAACATTGTACTCCTCGGTTATAACAACACTCGTCTATAACGACACAACGTATGCAGTCTCTTTCATGACGTTATAACAGAGTTCAACTTTACGTTTTTGAAAGACCTGTCCCAGTGCCACTCTTTTCATTCTTCCCACATGAAATTCGAAACCTGACCTTCACGTTGACAAGCCAGCAACTAGACGCCTGAGACACTGGACTGCCTTAATGGCTTGGCGCCACAAAAGTGTGTGCACACGAATATCGAAAAAGTTTCGCTGATTAGCTGGAAGGTCCAGCGCAACTGAGCAGATTTCTCCTTGAGAAGCCAACGTCTGACGAGCTAGTCAAAAATTCCCTCTGTTGTATAGAATCTGATATTTAAACGCCATCTTTACTGGTCCTTATCTTGAGCCAGATGAATTCACTTCACATCAGCACAGTCTGCTTCTTTAAGACCAATCTTAATATTATATTCACGTACATGCGTGTGCCCTACCATCGGGTATTCCGATCAAAATTTTGTACGCACTTGCTCATTTCTCCCAAAAGTGCAGTGTGCCACTCCACCAGATCCTCTGATCTTATACCTGATAACGGCTACGTACGAAGGTGGCCAAAGCATGTTCAGGATTGCGCTTGCTTCGCCCGCTATTATAAACTCCTTAAAATGCGTCATCCTCTAATCTCCTTCTATATTCCAGTATTATCAAAAGACCTTACAAATAAAATCAAGATACATTGTATGCTACATTCACATGTACTTTCTTAAGAAATACGCTAGGCATTTAGTGTGTTGTATATTGCAAGAATATAGTTAATTCCAGACACAATTATACATACGTATACACATGTGAGTGTGTATATGTGTGTGTGGTGACTATATTCTGTTCCGTACATTTTTTTCCATGGCGCAACAGTCCCTAGTGGGCCAGGGCCTCCTCATTACCGAGGCTTCACCATCACACTCAGGCACACCACACTCGGTAGGACTCCTCTGGACGAGTGATCAGCTTGTAGCAGAGACCTCTACCTGACAACACACAACAATTTCAACGAACAGATATCCACGACCCTGCGGGATTCGAACCCGCAATCCCAGCAAGAGAAGGCTGCAGACCCACGCCTTAGACCGTGGGCCACTGGAGTCGGCCTGTTCCATATATAAAAGAAGGCTAAAATTTAAGTAATATACGAACCACCACGCTGGCGGCCGGTGATATTTCGTGCTTTCTGTGTCGTTGCAAGAATGAATTTACGTGAGCAGGGGCATAGCTAGGCGGCGGGAAAGAGTTTACGGCCACCTCGGGCGTCAGAATGCAGGGGACGGCCAAATAACTATTTTAAGTGGATAAATTTTGCTTCTTTGCGCACAACAAATATTAAATTATTGAGCCAAAGTAAATTCAACAAAAATTGCGATTCTCTTTAAATCCATAATTCCTGTTAGAGGCGGTCATTGTGTTTACCCGCCCCGGGCAGCCCCCCCAAAAAACCCACGTCACTCTATGTCTGAATATTTTGTCAACTATTATTCTAGTGTTGGCAGGTACCACTGTTATACCTCCCCTTATGTTACTGCTGAAAGAAGGTTTTTGTATCATGAATAAAACAGTCAAGTGAGTCAGTGATACAAACATCCTGACCTTTCTCAAGTTTATTTCAGTTAGATTATTTGTTCATCCAGCTCAGTTAACATAAACACTCTTTATTCGCAAGGAATATCTGCGTATTCTCAAATTTGTCCAGTCTGTGTTCCGATAAACCACTGAATGCATTTGAGTCTCTTTCCAACAACCAGTATGTGCACACCAGGAATAAAACAAGTAAAACAAACTCCAAAAATAAGACCATATATATATGTGTGTGTGTGTGTGTGTGTGTGTGTGTGTGTGTGTGTGTGTGTGTGTGTGTGTGTATATATATATATGCTTCATGTCAACGTACCAACCAATGCGGTCCACATGATATCACTGACCACACTAGACAGACACCGCTACTTAAGAAGACAACAAGCAATAATACAGAACATTTTTACATAAAAATACTTTTAATGTTTGTTTTTTAAAATTTAAAAGTCTGTAAATTTCGTTGATATGCATAGTGTAACAATAAAAGTGCGATCCCAGTCTGACCTTTAGATAACGTTTGCAATTGTAATTATGAATTTTATGTTGTCCAAATCGCCTGCAGATGACCGTATACTTGGTCGAAACATGTAGCCACACATTTACGTAATATGCGTAATAATTTTACGCGTATATAATTATGCGTGGTTTCAGGCTTCTGCCGCGACATAAATGAAATCCGCGCTCTTTTGGGCTTTTACACAGAGTAGAGTGATAATTCTGTATCGATGTTTCGGTACAAACCATTGGTACCATCTTCAAAGGTCAAGCAGTCTAATGCTTGGCCCTTGAAGATAGGACCAATAGGTTGTACCGAAACGTCCGTACGAAACTACCATTCTACGCTGCGTAAAAGCCGAAAAGAGCTTAGATCTCACAACACAATTAGTTGTGTATATGGCGAGTAGTAACTAATTTAGAATTCACTCGCTTTTTCTGATCATGCTGACAGCATTCAGTCCGGTACACGGCCACTCATGCAGTGTATGAATAAATGCAAGAGTACTAATGCAAAAAACACAGTAGATTTCATTCAGTTTGTGACGTATTTATTACACCAATAATCTGCTTTTGCCATAAATTGAATGTTTATTCACAGAAAGTCCATCAGCATTTATCATTCAAAGCTCTCGTTATTAATGCACGGTTTGTCACAGCGTCGCACGTACGACTGTATGTGCGACGCTGTGACAAACTTTCAAAAGTTTACGACGCAATAAAACACAATTAGGCATGAATTCTACAAAGTTTTGATGATGGTGTATAATATGGGTTGATTGACTTTATCCATCGTCCGAAGAGTAGAATATTAAAAACAATAAAATATTGTCCATTGATGGAGGCTAGCGCTGTCTAAGGGGCCCAACAGAATAGGTGTTCTTCTCTTCTCGCCCTCCATTCACCTGTGGACGGAAGCAGAGCCAGCTTCCGAAACGCTGTGATTTTAATTTTTTAATATTTTTAATATTTTACTCTTCGGACAGTGGATAAAGTCCATAAACCCATCACCACCCAATTCTATTGATTTAAATAAAACGGCAACACACTTAAATTTAACCTCAGATTTTAGTATCACCTAATTTGCAGAATAAGCAATGGAATTATAAGAGATGGCCTATGTTTCCCGGCTTTTTAGTTTTTTTTAACGACGCTTTATGAGAAATACAAATTATGGAATGACTGTGATTGGCGAATTCGGTAGGCTATAAAATAACCAGGCAATAACGTAGGCATACTTCTCAATTTATACTTTCAATTAATTTTTAATATGTATAGATTTGTATGTTAATCCATACTTCATGGATGTTAAAACCTTTGTTATTTGTATCACTGTATTTCATTTACATTCAATTGCCTTGTTTGTTACAAAGTGTTCGTCATGCATTCCATACTGTTACAATCCGTAAAACAAGAAATAACTTCGAGAAGTATTCCAATATTATTAATAACACCACTAAACCTTAAATCTGCTTGGCTTGTTAAGATCCCCAACCACAATTATTAAAATTTTTTTCCGTACTTAAATTTCCCCTTTACATTTTTCAGATTCCTTTCCTTTAACAGAAGCCTTTACCTGCTGTTACGTTTTACACAATACTACGTATTCAACATAACAACCGAAATCTTAAACACGTTAAAGAATTTTAATTTATAAATAATATTATTAAACAAATTATTTCACATAAATTACTGAACTGGAATTAAAGTCAAAACTGGACTGTCATGTTGATTAGGCATAATGACAAAGCAAACCAATCAAATATAACGATTAAATACTAAATTAAATTTCACGTTGTTATAGAAAACCACAACGTGAGGAATTCCAGGTAGCATGAATTGGAGCAGTAGCAAACTAGTGGTGGTAGTAGTAGTAATGGTGGTGGTGATGGTGGTGGTTGTGGTGGTGATTGTGGTGATGGTGGTGGTGGTTGTGGTGGTGGTGGTTGTGGTGGTGGTGGTAGTGGTGG
>BLKM01002298.1:2679748-2708381 GCA_013340265.1 Coptotermes formosanus
GTGGTGGTGGTGGTGGTAGTGGTGGCGGTGGTGGTGGTGGTGGTGGTAGTGGTGGTAGGGGTGGTGGTGGTGGTGGTGGTGATGTTGGCGGTGGTGGTGGTGGTGGTAGCAGCAGCAGAAGCAGTGGCAACAGCGTAAATAAAACCTGAAATGAAAATTCGCGTTCCATAAAATTCTGCCAATTTCACCATCACCAAAGCCACCAGCTTCTGATGAAGAATTCTGATCCATCGCCTTAAGCGTTTGTAGCCGCATAAATTTATAACTTTGTGGAAGAAAAAAACAGTATGTCTCCATGGACGTTCCACCTTTCATGAACGGACAACTAACTCCTAAAATACACATTACATTTTTCTCTTCCATCACTCGCTTACTTTAAAAAAATAGAACACACCGACTAATACAATATAAGAGAGATGCGACTGCGTTCTTTCTCGTGGAAAGGACAGAAGTTTGATGATTTTTCAAAAGTGACCTTCGACTTTCATCTCTTTCTTACGCTGTCTGTTATTCGAACAGAGATGTTTCGTTGATTTCAGGGTTATTCAAGCATATTATGAATACGCCTCACAACATGTGTACTCTCAACACATATAATCTGTCCTACGGCACACTGATTTTTCGGGGCTGAAATACGAAACTGGGCAGTCAGAGTAGGAATAAGCACTAAGTACCAAATCGCGACAAGAACTGGGCCCAGTTGCATATTCGAGCAAACAACCTGACTTTAATCTTTATGGACTGCATACCGTTGCGAGTTTAGCAAATTAAATCAATTAACCCTTCAAAGACGAAGCTCATCTGTTTTATATATAAGGAGCTAGTCCGTACCGCGCAGTAAACACTCTCCGTCTCGGTTATAAAAACCAGTCAGTTAATGCTGTATAGGAAAGTAATCGCTGTTTGTTCTGAGATCCGTACAAAACACATAAACGCAATGTGGGCACCACGTAGAATTTTTTAATGTTAAACCTGGTCGTATGTAAAGTTACCGCTAGGCTTTAAAAGGTTAAATACCGTCATCACAACTTCAATTGAACTTGTGATGACGATATTTAATTGCGTTTAATTAACCTGACTTTATAATAATAATCATTCTAGCTTAAGCGGGATCTCGCGGACAAAATCAAGACCTGAGCTGTGAGTTGCAGGTATTCGTGTTGTCCCCAGGGACAGTACACTACGCAACATCACAGCCAACACCTGATAATTATGCATTTGGCAGTCCGCCTGCATAGTTATGCAGATCCGGATACGGGTGTTCAGACACTGCAATACGTGCTTGATGGCTGTTTGTAGCAATATCTGTCAATTCAAAATGTCTGCGCCTTGTCAGTACTGATCTGGTTATTGTGACCAATTATCACTGCTCCATTAGGGTTCCTATTTGAATAAAGCTCAACAAAGCAGGGATTTCTAAATATTTACCGCTTCATTTGGGTGTGAAACTTCAGTTTTCACACTGATGGTAGAAAATAAATTAAAGATTTCTGAAAAAAATTCTGAAAGGTACGCTCTTTGTGTATTTACAAATTTTCAGGCCGATAGTAAACAAAACAAGTTTGTGTTTTTAGATCTCCACAGCGTTGGGTATGAAGGGTGACGGAAGTATTCTAGGACATGAAAGGTCGTTGACGAATTCCTAGTGTCATATCCCAGGAGACTTTATAATTCGCGTAGATTATTCCGAAAATACACGAAGAGTAACGAAACTTCTTACCGTTGATAATAACTTAAAATGCTTTATGGGCCCTATCTCTTGAATTAAAACTCCACATGTAGCTACATCTGTAGTCGCTATACTAACCAGGATAAGAGCTGAAATATGGTAAACTCCACCATTGGTATCTGGCGGAAAAAATATTGTCTACTGTAAAGCGTCCAGACCGGCTCTGGTGTCTAACCTGTCTCCTCTTCAGTGGGTATCGTGCGTTATTTTCCTGGTAGTGAAGCTACAGAGGCATGAAGATGACTACTCTCAACCTAACGCAAAGGTTAAGAATGAGTGGAACTATACCACCGCCACCACACACCTTCATGGCATGCACACGGACGACTTCCCCTGTAGTCACACAAATAGTTTTAACATTCTGAACTTTGTATTCTTCAAGACAATTAAATAAAGGAGAGTACTGCACAGAGATAATTACATTATGTATACATTTCCACCAGCTTGCAGAAATTTTAAGCTTTAGACTGTACATGATTTATTGGCTTTAAGATGATTTTAAGAATTCAGCATTTTCTGGCTTTGGGCTGAACCTGCGTGGGAAGCCAACTGATTATTTTCTGTCGGCTGAACAATTTAGTAATTAGTCAGTTTAAGCCATGATAGTGACTACAAAGGAAGGAGACGAGCCGATAAAAGGGCGCCAAATTCTCTGCGGATAGCCCCTGCTGTCATCTCACATGACGTCATTCCTTTCGGTTGGCTCATCTCACGTAACGTCAGCTGGTTGCTGGCAGTGCGTGCACGTCTTAATCTTGCCAGTAACACAGGACACAGCTTGCAACATGGCCTTCACGATGAGCTTCAGGTGTTGGGCATAGCTGACCCGTTACATAACAGTTACGATGTGGGGGTCGGGTTGGGGGGGGATGGAGGGGGCTGCCACCGGAAACCCTAAATGCGATATCAGTTTCTCGCTTTGAACAGCATGTAAAAGTCCTCTAAGGCTATCTGTAAACGGTTCATTGCGCAACAATTATGTTCGTCAATTCCTGCTGTCTGATGCACACACATCGCTCAGTTTAAGGATATTAGCTTTAATTTACGGTGATAATTTGTACCTGTTTTTCGCTGTAAGGAATACTTCTTCGCTTTTAAGGGCGAACGGTCTCTAACCGGAAGCCACGCGAGAACAGAGGTCAGTTGACTTGCACTTTATCTGCCGCTGATTCCCTTCTCCGGATTTCCGCCTTAGGGTCAGCTTCGCGGAAGGGATTACGTCCGTAAGGGGAGGGGTGCGTGCACGCACACGCAGACACACGCACAGACTTAACTTTGGGCGGTGCAAGGGAAGAAATGCCCCTCCAATATTTTTTCTACCTATGAATAGATTGTTTTCTGGCTACTGAGTTGAAAAGGGGCAGATAAAAATATAAATATTTTGTAAACGATTATTTGAGTGATGTAAAGACAGAAAAATGGAAAACGTGGGTTTTAAGGGCGGTAGAATAGAGATAGACGAGGCGCCTGTTTACAACGCAAGGGAGACACTGTAAATTCTCTCTGTGCTCTTTGCTTAAAGCCACTTAAGGACGGCTTCAAACGAATCTTGCAAATCTTTCTAACTTGATTCCTTCGTAAATTAGAGTTCTTAACACCCATGGTATATTTTGCTCTCCCCCCCCCCCCTCCTGTTGCTAATCAAATTACGCCTAGGCACTTATATAGACCCGAAGTTTCGGAAATAGCTTTTGTTAAGAGACTGCCATTACTAACCATTTTATTTTAAAGTTTAGAAGCAACATTGGGTAACAGAAGCACAAGTGTTCAATTACCAGCTTTGCATACTACTTAATACGAAAAGGACTCCAGGGTAGACACACGCAGTATCATCGCTATCAACGGTCTCATTAATCCAAAATGGCTAATGGTGCCCCTTGTGCTACGATAAGGAGGAAAATCGATGAAACAAAACAGTGACCCTGGGTCCCTTCCTCGTCATCTACCCCACCTTCGGTCGGTGAGGGGGGGGGGGGGAATTTTATCGTAAAAAATAGAAATTTGGAATGAGATATATGCATTAATAACGGTTGTATGCTTAGACAATACAGAAATTTAATATTTCATATTGTTTTATATGGATGTGAAGCATAAGTCTTTCACACTAAGGTAGGTAGAATAGGCAGAGGGTGTTTGAGAGTAGGGTGCTGAGGATGGTTTTTTCTGCCTAAAAGAAAGGTAGAAATGGGAGAAGACAGAACTGTATAATGAGGGTCTTCATGATTTGTAAGCTGACAAAAACTATCCAGGTGATCATACAAAAAATAATGAGTTGTGCAAGGTATATGGCGTGTGCAGGGGAGAATATAAATGTACACAGAATTTTGGTGTGTAAACATCAAGGCACGTGACCACTCACAAGACCCAGGCATAGGTAAATTTCGTCCGGTCATACGCCTATACATGACAGACAGGGAAGGCGGAGATATAGGGCCAAACCAATCTCAGCCGCGGCCCTAGATGGGGGTGGGTAGTCAGTTCCACGCCTCAGCCGCTTTACCCCGGAAAAGACCCGGTGCCCATTGTACGGCAGTTCGGGTGGGCTTCGGGATCCATCTGGACAGCCAAGAAAAATGTGCCCCCCACCGAAATTCGATCCTCGGACCGTTCAGCCCGTAGCAAGTCGGTATACCGACTGCGCTATCCCGGCCGCTGTAGCCATATGTGGAAGGATAATATTAAAATAAATGTTAAATGAACTCTATGGGAAGACATTGTCCAATTCATGTAGACCAGAATTGGGACAGGTGGTGAACTCTTCTGAACGCGGCAATGAACCTTCGGCTGTCATAAAATTTGAGAGTTTTCTTGACTCGGTAAGGAATTCGATCAGCTTCTCGATCAGGACTGAGCTCCAGGGAGTTAGCTATGAGGGTGTGTAACCGACTTAACTAAATCGACTAAAATGATTTAAAGGAAAAAGCAATGTGACTCGAACTGAATTTGAGGCAAAAGAAAGATCTGCGTCTCTGCCAGTCGTTCAGTCAGCAGTCAAGACACTTTAGCGTCTCAGCTATCCCCTTTTATACTAAAAACACGTTCCAATACCGTAGTACGTTGTTGTTTAAAAATTCTGAAACATTCTGTATTTCTGTAATATTCCAGACGCCGGAATTGCCATCGTCTGTCAGTAAACAACGACTAATGTACACGTGGAGAAACGGCTTGTTTATTTCTGCCGTTTATGGCAGCGTACGTAACGAGGCTTTTGAATAATGGGAAGATAAAACAGATTATCCTGATGTAATAACTCGGAAAATAGAACGACGGCTGTGGTAGTTAAATTAATGTTCCAAACTTTTCCCTTTCAGACAGACAACGAAACCAATGAAAAGAGCAGTCAGTCTTCTAGGACGAGACTGACGTCAGATAAGCGCAACATAAATAAAGACGTTTCGGGAAGGGAGATTACTCATTCAGCTGCCTGGGAACAAAAAAACTCAGAATAATGGTCTCTTCAGATAATTAAAGCACTTTAAAAAAACAAAAGATAACGCTTACGTGGAAGTCGTAATTGTCCATCTGTCTCTGATCTAGCTGTCATATAAACAGGTGGTCAAAAGTGTTTACAGGTTCAACATTCGATGTTTTCTCGAATGTCATCGAGAAATTCTAATTTTCATCTGTAACGATCCGAAATAAAACGAAGGTTACACTTCCATGATGTGACACCCCTATAGATTTTAATGTACGAACCGTTAGAATGCAGGCCGTTCTGTCAAAATGAGGATGTTATAGGTTACAATTTACTATGACATAGAATATCTCTTTATAAAAACATGGATAATAAACAATAAGTTACCCTTTATTTTAGATTTATTACCCACATTAAGTCCCTCACGCCTGCACTACTTAGCTACAGGTTAAAGTTCACACAAGGAGATTAATACCCACTCAGGGGTAGGGAACTTATTCCGCTACCGTATTTCTACCAACTTTGAGGCCATCCAGCCACGCATGCAAAGAGTACATGATGCTGTTACAAAGGAGATCAAATGGACGGAGTTTGAAAGCAGCCACCTCCTTCCATATAGACCTAGGATTAAAAATTCATGGATATATGTCTGTAGTTTAACATTCTTGTCGAACAAAACGTATTAATTGTAACCTCGTGTCAGTATACGGAACAAACGGTTAGCCCAATCATTAGGAAAACAACACAGCCGAGTAATTTTATTAATCTCACAAAAAAATCAGTCTCAGTCAACTCCGTTTTAACTCCTTATTTAGAGAGTTAGAACGCCAACGGGGATGCTAAACATTAAACTTCTATTAAGGTTTCTCACATTCTAAATATACTTAATTTAATAGAAATCACAGTTGTTCAAGCGCACATCCGCCATTGCTCTACCAGGAATTAATGTTCAGCACTTTCACAGACAACTAAACACATGGAGCCCAGCCCTACTTGAGACACTGATAGTCGATCAGCTATTCAAATACCCAGCCTTTCGTGGAAGCTAACGTTTCATTACTGTAATTACAAAAGCCTAGCAATGGAAAGCATAATGAGGCAGATTGAGTTGGGCTATACCGACACGCGTTATTTCACCTTACACTTATTTCCCTGCCAAGGATAGGTTTGAAGCTTGTATCACACACCCAAACATGGGAATATCTCCTGAATAACATTCAGAATGTAAGTTATTGAATATTTGAGAAAATTACAGAAGTTCCCGGAATTCATCAGTCGTAACCAGATAACCGCATTTTATGCTAAATCGAGGGTGTGTATTACCCACCCTCGCCCCCCTAGTCCCGCAGCCACTGTAAGTAACTCCTTATTTACGAGCTAAAGGCCGAATTAAACATGTGCAGCTTTAGAAAATTATGACTAAGGAAAGTCTTTAATGTCGCCGATCTAACGTATCTGTGCGGTGCTTCCACATGTTCGAGGGACAGGAGCGTATAATATTTCTTCATGGCGCAACAGCCCCTAGTGGATTAGACCCTCCTCATTATCGAGGCTTCACGATCACTCTCAGACACACCACACTCGGAAGGACTCCTCTGGACGAGTGATCAGCCCGACACAGAAAACTCTATCTGTCAACACACAACACTCACAAAGTGACACACATCCATGCTCCCGGTGGGATTCGAACTCGCAGTCCCACCAAGCGAGAGGCTGCAGACCCACGACTGTGCGGCCACTGGAGTAGGCGGACAGTATAATAAGTGCCACAGGATTAAGGAGCAGTTTTGTAACGTTACTTAGGCCGTGAATGGTTTTACAGCCCATTTAATTGCTTTGCACACGAGTGACAACTTCAAGCAGATTTCTGACGCCTGAAACGATACTTCAACTCATTATTCAAAGCTACTTATTGCTGCTATACGCATATATACCCTACCTTCTTGTACTTAGGATAAGAAAATGTATGTTTAGTGAGTTTAGGTATGTGTTGGGAGTTAGTGGTCTTGATCAACAGACAAGAATGGAAACTGGGATTGCACAAAAGTATGTACAAGAAAATACATTTTAGGGAATGGAGTCTGGTAGTAACAATTTCCTCGTTTGTTTATACACTAGCATTTTTATAGGAACAGAGAATTTAAATTGCACGCAGTATGGATGCAACTCCATTAAATATAACGGTACCGGCTATCTCGTTAATATATTGCCTTTGGTAATAGCAAAATGACAGCCTGGGAACATCTAGTGTATAGTGATACTCTCATTTGATGCATGACAACGAATTTTGAGCTGTGATACCTATATATGAGAATAATACGGAAATCATGCTAATGTTAAGTTTGTAGAGTAAAAAATATTCGTAACAGGAAGAGAGCAATGCAAAATGTACGTTAAACTGTAAACATAATAGCAACAGCTGTAATGACCTTAAGGTTCCAGTTTGAAATGTGAAACTAAGCTTGGAAATAAGATTAAAAAGTACCCATAAATTTTGAACGAGAAATTTAATGTGTTCCATGTCCGTGCACTATATTATACAAAAACACTGATCACCAACAAATGCACAAAGAGACTTTTTTCATCAATTGTAACACACTCCTACATGTTTCGACCCTGCTGGGTCATCTTCAGGGAGAACTTTTTTGTTATCGTTACACTAATGTTGCACTTTATAGTTGAGTGAGAATGTTATGTTGACTGTGTACTGCGTTGTTTTTGGAGGCGTAAACTCTCCCCCACACCTCCAGTACACAGTACACAGTCAACAGCACATTCTCGCTCAATTATAAAGTGCAACCTTAGTGTAACGATTACAATAAGTTCTCCCTGAAGATGACCCAGCAGGGTCGAAACATGTAGGAGTGTGTTACGATTGATGATAAAACTGTCTTTGTGCATTTGTTGGTGATTAGTGTTTTTGTTTTTTGAATGAGAAGTTTTTTGTGTGTCAAAAATAACGTACAAGGAGGCAAAGTGTTAATTGTAAACTAGGATTGTATCAAAAAATTAGGAGGTACCGGTAATAAAAATGTGTAATAGCAGAAAATACGTTCAGAAATGACTTAACCATTCTGTATATCTGTTCGGAGGCGACTTTTGTATCGTCCTCCATAGGACGAAATTATTTACAGAAAACACTACAATTAGTTCTGTCTAACATACCTCATCAAACAGACCTTTAGTAAGTGACTTCTAATCGTGGAGGCTCCTATTCGATTCCACGACACGCCATGTGGGATTTGTTGTGGACAAAGTGACATTGTGACATGTTTTCTCTCCCTACTTCGGTTTACCCCCGTCAGTACCATTCCACCAATCGTCTATAGTCATACACACAAACACACATAAAACAGAGTAAAATGTCTACAATATGCACGTTTGACCTCACAAATTCACTACAATTTAACAGCAAGGCTTAGTACGTCCATGCAGCGCCACAAAGCAGGTAACATATCCGGTGGCCAGTTTGTGTATCTTTTGGTGTCTGGTTGTTTAAGCATCCCCACCAATTGCACGGCATTAACAGTATCAGACAGCATGTGAATATCACGAATGGCAGAAATATAGGTGTGGTTTAACTTTATTGTGGCACATCTCAATATAGGAAATGATTCTGGCACTTGCTTGGACAGTAGGAGAATCTTATAATGAGCCCTTAATGTGGCCGGTATTTATCCAAGTTCTGATTAAGTCTCGCCCAACACATATTACAGGAGAGAACCAAATACTTCTGTCTCAAAGCCTTCCTGCTTTAACCTTTCAAAGCCTAGCGGTAACTTTACGTACCACCAGGTTTAACATTAAAAAATTCTACGTGGTGCCCACATTGCGTTTATGTGTTTTGTACGGATCTCAGAATAAACAGCAACTTTTGCCTTATAAAACATTAAGAGACTGGTTTTTATAACCGAAGTGGACAGTGTTTACAGGGCGGTACGCGCTAAGTTCTTATATAAAACAGATAGGCTTCGTCTTTAAAGTGTTAACCTTTTAAAGCCTAGCGGTAACTTTACGTACCACCAGCTTTAATATTAAAAATTCTACGTGGTGCTCACATTGCGTTTATGTGTTTTGTACGGATCTCAGAACAAACAGCAACTTTTGCCTTATAAAACATTAAGAGACTGGATTTTATAACCGAGGTGGAGAGTGTTTACAGCGCGGTATGCACTGAGTCCTTATATAAAACAGATAGGCTTCGTCTTTAAAAGGTTAACAGTTACAGCACAGTCGCAATTAATAAATTGGACCAAAGAACTGTGCAATTAGTCACGCTTATTTGTGCATGAAAGACCAGGTACGAGTCTCTCTTATTTATCGTGTGTATAGTTAATGGATATTACGGATAATGTCATGAGGATTATCGCAGTATGTGAGGTGGGAAGACATGAAGAGAGGGTGTGGCATTCACTCATTTTGCAGGTAACACCCAAACACGCTGCTCAGCGAATGAAGAAATTACATGACATGGAAATTTCTCTTCATTAGGTTTTATACACGCCAGCAACTTCTGTACTGTCTGTTCACAAATGCTAATCTCTTAAGTATTAATATGTATTATGGATTACTGTGTTCTTCCAAGCAACAGACGATTCGTTATCAGTTTGAACATCAAATTTTATGGCTTCTTTACTTCAATGTAAGTCGAAACTATGAAACTTCAACGAAATTAAATTAACTTTAAATTTATTATACGGATTAGTAAAAAAAATCTATTCGATTACTAGCTTTCAAAATACGAATACTGTACAGTCCATTCTGGCCGTCCACTCCGCTAGCAATCGGCATAGGCCCCAGCGTGGTAGCACAGAAAAAGTTCGGTTTCGACCAGCGTTTGTACCCAGTCCGAAATGCTAACAATGAAGCCTTATGTAAAATATTTCAGCCTTTCCAGGGCCTTTTTGTTCACAAAAATTTATTGGTAATTTATTTCTTTTTTGTGGCGGTCAATAAATGAACTAGCACACAGGACTGTGACGCTACTTGCGCATTGGGAATTGGCCATCGATTTGAGATTGGAATGCAGGCGCGCAGGGTGGGCTGAGCTAATAATTTCTTGAAAGAATGAACCAGGAAAACTGGGTTCAGTCGGGCTAGGGGAAAAAGTCCAGGCTTGAGTTTCTCTGCTTTTCGCAGCAGCCAGCTATCAGAAAGAGTTTTTTTATAGCACTTGATAATATGTTATATCCCAGGTCTATTTAACCCTTTAAAGACTTAGCGTATCTCTTTTATATAAGCATTCAGTACGTACCGCGCTGTAAACACTCTCCACTTCGGTTATAAAAACCAATCTCTTCATGTTTTATAAGGCAAAAGTTGCTGTTTGTTCTGAGATCCACACAAAACACATAAACACAATGTGGGCACCATGTAGAATTTTTGGATGTTAAACCTGGTGGTATGTAAAGTTACCGCTAGGCTTTAAAAGGTTAAATATAGGACGTCCTTAGATCATCGCTTGAGAATTCAGCAGAAGACTATTGCCTTATATGCTTTAAAAGAAACATGTCGTAAAGGCACAAGAGTCAGACTTGACGTTAAATACAACGAGCTTGATTAGTGCTAAAATAAAGTAACAAAAGGCATCGGTCTGGTAAGGCTAACGCACACGTACCTAATTCGGGTTCTCGCTGAATGCTTCTCGGGCAGGTCCGGTAAAATTTTAAAATTTCGAACCGTGCCATCCTATGCAATCCACATAATGTCTAATACTTTTATTACTCCTCTACAAACGCCAAGTAATTCATCTGCGCCCGTCTCCCGCAATGATGGGTCAATATATTTTACCAGTAATTAGATCAAACGTACATTCAGAAGAGCGTTAATACAGAGCGGAATGTCATATCTATGCTTCAAGCATCTCCACCCTCCAAAATAATGGGTCAATATATTATTTAAAAAATTAGTTTATGAACGGCTTCAAAAGAGCATACAAATAAAACGAAACAGCCGCAATAAAAACAGGGAAGAATTCGAAGTAGATTGGGTGTTATGTGTCTCTCTTGGAGCTCTTTGGATTCACGAAATTGGAAGTCTATGGGAAATTCCAAAACCAATTTTTCTTCAAATATTTCTTTCCGTATTACCTACAGGTGAAACTACGACTCTGTAATTAAACAGTTCGCTATTAAATTTCTGTAAACTCCACCAGCAGACATTCTGAGTATACTAGACACAAATACATCTTTTCACACGTCACCATGCGCGAAATTATTCGTACGTAAATTATATGTATATTTCACTCACAGAGTTTTGATAGCCTGCTTTTATGTTAGCAATAAATAAATTAAAAATTATTTATTGCTATCATCGACATCACACCAAAGTTTAAACGCAGATTTCGCGTGGCGCCTACCTCGTTTTTATGTTTTACGGAAGTTTTAAATTTCCGACATCTCCATTATCACATACACGTTGTGTATATGGAAAGTACCTCACATAAGGAAATATCCAAAATTCTATCGCACGAAACACTGCCACAGGGCGTTAATGAATAAAAACATTCCTGGATATTTAAGGCGTTGTCGCAGGAAAAAAAATAACGAAATATCTACCTACATGACAAGCAGGAAAATTCAGACTGGGGAAAGAAAGGTTCGACAATTTTAAATTAAGGCGAACTGTGCCAACATTATATGTTCTCGGAGGATCTTTGTGAATAGGGTGCTGAACGGAAAACTGGACACAGGGAGAAACACGTGACAAGTGCCTGCAGACAATTACATAATAATGAGCTTCAGAATTTGTATTCTTTGTCAGACGTGTTTAGTTTTATCCATTAAAGAAAGACAAATAAGTAGGGAAAAGAGCACGCATAGGGTATAGGGCTCATAACAAGTGAATACACATTTTGCACTTAAAAACCTGAAAGAAGGAACTCAGTTGGGAGATGTAGAAATATAGGGGAGGGGGGTCATATTGAAAGAAATCTTAAGAGAATTAGAATGTTACGTGCAGACTAGAGTCATCCGACCCGACAAAGGGACTAGTGGCGTGTTGTTGCAAACACGTTACTTCGAGCTCCATAAATACAGAAAATTTATTCACTGAGAGAATATTAAATTCTCAAGAATTCTGTTCCAGGGTGTTAGATATTTATACTTTACTGACAAAGTTCTAAATGAAACACTCCACTCATTCTGCACATCTGCAAGTCTTCCCTTCGCCCCTGTCTTACTGTTTAATTTTAGACTTAAAATTAGTTTATTTTCGTAGGGGTTCCGCAAAATTCAACGCTGAAGCATATATAGTGCAGGGTTCATAGAGAATAACAGGAGGGCATATTTGTTATAACAGTCGGCGTGAATCTGGGAGCTTAGCTTTCACTGCATGCAGTTTCAGATAAGGTAAATACTGCCTTAACATTTCAGGGTAGGCAAAGTTTTCTTGACTTCTACGAGCTCAGTAAGGATTTCCACTTGAATTTCCAGGTCTCATAGTAGATGTCCACAATATTCCCCGCAACCTTCCGTTCACCTGCACCTAGTCGCAAAAAGCCAATCTCAGCTACTATCCATTTCATATGTCTTCCATTTTATTCGAATTTAAAATGAAACAACCTATTAGGATAATTTTTTTCTACTTCCACGTAAGTCAAATTTTTGCCAGAACTCACAATTCGCTTGAAAAATATTTGATGAAACCACAAGCGGCTTTCGCATGTAAGGTAAATCTCTCCCTGTACAAGCCTAGGGAATGCATTAGGGGTCCAGGAGTTTGAGGATCCCAGGACTTCTAGACAATCGGTACCGGCCGCCTTTACCCCCAGCAGATATCACCTGATTTTCATTTCTGTCAGAGCCTCAATTGACCCCAGAGCCATAGTTCGGCCTCAAGGATTAAGTCAATGAAAAATCCCAGTGACTACATCGGAAATTGAAACCGTAACCTTTCGCCTTGTGGCGTAATGCGTGCCCCCACCTTCACATGTAGACTAAATATTTTCTTGCATGGGAAGACTTAGCGGGGAATTTGCTTAAGTGCTGAGTGTCTGCAGTTGTTGAGTGAAAGCAAAGGTATGGCACAAATACACTATGTAACTTTTAGCGTATGACTAAAGAAATTGTTTGTATATTAATCCAAAATGTTTCGACAGATCAAAAGAGATAAAAGCCAGAACTAGAAAGGGATTGAATCAGTGGGATCTTCGATCTTCTCGTATGTTACGCAGCATTTATTGGTAGTTACCAACTTTCGGGGCAACATATCAGTCCCATCTTCAAGGCTGAGGCAGACTGCCTGACTTTTGAAGATGGCACAAATAATTTACACCGCTGCGGAAGCTTGAAATCACGGCTGCATCATTGTTAAACCTAAATTAAGTACCGAAAAACCCCAGAGAAAAGAGTTTTTCTTGATACGCTAACATTCTGTCAAGTATTAAAACCATGTTTCGCTTTTATGAAGGGCAAAGGTTCATTAGTGATGTATAAACATGCAATTTCCTTTACTACATCCTTTACACATAAAAAATAAACCATAATAGTACCTGCATTCATAGGACTGCCGCGGCTTTTCTTGGCGCTGTCGCGGGTTTAACCTCGAGTTCAAACATAGGCCGTGATTATTTTAGCGTTGCCAGATGGCTATCTTTTGTAATAATAGTACTTCTTTGTACGTAACCTCTTGATTTACACATGAAAGTTAGCACACTGCATGAAATTAACGCTAAGCTTCTCCTAGCTGTGCATCAATAAACTCATGTTCTCAAAACGGAGAGGATGTGGCATCATATATCTTTTCTGCTGGTTTCCACCGTCACATGTTGTGATCGCTAGATAGATTAAATGCTTATTACGTATTCTGGGAGGTAATGCTTCTTGCATTAAAATTGCGTGTCCTTTGCTCATCGAGGTAAGTACCGTATTATCGTCTTCAATCTCTAGTCATTGAACGTCTGTTTGCGGCATTGAGTGACGCCACCGAGAAGCCATATGTAATATCTAGTGTCTTACGAAGGAATTAACAGCACTGACAATATATCATCACAGACATACACTATGGTATGCATTCCGTCCTGTAGGAAAGGCCGGCTGAACCTGGAAGGCGAACTAGGTGGTCACCTAGAATGACACAATTTAGGGCACAATTTTAATGTGTTCCATGTCCATGCACTATATTATACAAAAGAACATTAAACACCAACAAATGCACAAAGAGTTTTTTTTGTCAATTATAACACACTCCTACATGTTTCGACCCTGCTGGGTCATCTTCAGGGAGAAGCTTTCCGTTGTCGTTACACTAGGTTGCAATATACAGTATAGTGTAACCTAGTGTAACGACAAAGGAAAGTTTCTCCCTGAAGATGACCCGGCAGGGTCGAAACATGTAGGAGTGTGTTATAATTGACAAAAAAACTCTTTGTGCATTTGTTGGTGTTTTTTTTTGTTTTTATGGCACAATATCAAGAGCAGGATACCTGTGACTTCATTCTTCCGCCGCCATGTTGATAAAATCTGCGATATTATGCAGTGTCCAGTGGTAATCCTTTAACGACGTTTCGGGACAACGTATCGGTTTCATCTTCTGCACTTCCTGACCACCCGACGCTGCGTAATATTCCAGAAGATCGCAGGTCTCAGAAGCAACAAATAGTAGCCGATTTGTAAACGTGAGATAAACTTGATAGTGGGGGGGGGGGGGGGAGGGTGTGGCAAGTGAAGGCTTCGCCTAAGTTGGCAAAAACCTTTTTGAGCCTATCGTGCCTGTGGGTGTTTTTGTATACACATTATAACTCAAAACATCAGGGACAAGTTTCCCTTTTCTTTATGCGCTATGCCTTACTGTTACACTCGTAACTCACTAGTAAACTTCAGCATTAAAATAAACACCTCTAACTGATTTTTCCATCCTTTCAGCAGCTTAAACTACTCTTCTGCACGCAATCTCTCTTCTTCTTCACTGCGTAAACATAAAATGTTTTCATCATTACATATATGCCGTATTAATTACATCGTTGTTTTATTTGTTCCCCACTTTTTTATGTGCACTACAATCCCTTTCCTTCCCCCTACATTCTTCTGACATCTTTTCTCCTCTTCTTCTTAGTTCTTTTATTTTTTCTTTATAAAATTATTCCCTACAGTTGAGGAATCTTTCTGCACCATTCACGTTCGAATGTGGGCTGTAAACATTGTTATGCTGAAGTCAAAATTTGAAATGACTATTCTTCACTTTAGTATTATTATATCATAACTATAAATCACCTCACATTTTGGATACAATCTGTCAATCTGTAAATTTAACTTGTACTGCATACAGACGACATCAGAGGTGATTAAATCCCACTTGAGAAGTCTCCGTTGACAGGATTCTACTTTATGTGAATGTAAACTTGTAACAAAACACGTCGTCAGGTACAGAGGAAGTGTATATTGATACACACAATATTTATAGTACGTAACTTATCTCTGAGGAAGATCGGACTAGAGTTCGAGACGAATATATTATTTGAGCGTCGCGCGTCACTTATTTATAACACAAAACAGATACACCTTGGTGCTTACACCAACTGCTAATTCTGGCGTGCAGTTCACCATTATACGAGCATAAATTATGCTTAGACATAACTCTTACGTCACACAATTCAGTGGGGTAACAAAGAAAAGAATTTGCAAGTATCACTCCGTAAGGAGAAGGCCGTTTTTAAATATTACTTTGTACAGCGCATGATAACAGTCTGTCAGTACTCTGAGCCAGGTGAACCCGGTTCAAAATTCGCCACTTTGTCTCGCTACAAAAGACTTCAGTATTATACTTCAATGCATGCCTGGGTCATTAAAGTGGTAATTTCTTTCAAGGTTTTTACCCAAAATATTCTAGGAGTTTCTCACCTGTCTAATTAATATAATCAGTAATTATATTGTAAAGCATATTTACGCAGTAGTGAAATCAAAGAGAGTTCCAAGGCCCATGTATGCATCTAGGATATGAACGAAAGCAGTGCATAAAACATTTACTGTGAAACGATCTTGAAATGAAAGGATAACATTAATAGGGATTTTATAGGAATAGGTTTTGAGGGTCGTATATAGGCTGCAATGAGTGAAGATCTTCTTCATTTGTAAGCACAACCCACAGCATAAGGCACCATGCATTACGTAAGACATACCACGTAGGAGTACTCTGTGATCTGCATATACCCCACACTGAAACACCATTAATGTTTAAAACACATATCACGTAACTAAAATGTTCATGTCTTACCAAATTCCAAAAGTGCGTGCATTTCAGAATGCCTCGTAATGACAGAAAATGTTACGTCTTGCAGCCATTAATTTGTATTAGTTCAAACAAAGGAAGTCCAAACCCAGGGCGCGCGGAGAGTCAGGGGATGTTTTGCTTCCACGTATTTTATGACATATTTACTGGAATGAAGCTAAACTTAAGGATATGGTACAACAGTAATTTTTCAGAAAATTGTGTACTGTGTGGCGTCGGACCCTCTAAAAAAAGTTCCGCCTCACGTTACCAGAGGCCATGATATTGCATGTTTCCTAAGTATGATTCAATACCCGCGCGAAGAGCACAACATACGTTGAATCTCCGACCTGTCTTCAGAGTGAATCCAAGTTTCATGATATTTTAGAATAAAAGGAACTATTACACAATTACAGTATTTCTGTATATTATACATAATGTTGTACGAATAATATACATTACGTATATTATTTTCAGATTTTCAGTTATAAGATATCAGAAGTTGAAACATCCTCCAAAGTGGGTAGTACCTCTCAGAACATTTACTGCCTTAGTATTACCACACCTGGTCGCACCTTTATGTAAATTCGGTGCTTTAGTGTCAGTACCAAGGTGTGTAATACGACTTATGTTTGACAAGGCCGAATGTTCCAGACATTCAGATATTACGAACTTTATTACATAGCAGTGTACAGCGATTATTACGATTTCTTTTCGGTACTCAGAAGGTGAGACTGTAAAAATCATCATGTAATAATGATACATAACGGAAAATGGGGAACTGCAGATATGAGAGTATAGGAGAAAATATTTACATTGGTTTTCGGTAAGGTGAATGACGTAAGAAATCTCCATGTATGCTTAGTCAGAACAGGCCAGTAGCCAGGGAGGTGCAAGTGGGTGCACGAATCTTGATGCGCCAAATAGGAATTAGCAAAATACCAAAGACAAAGGTCCTGATCAGCCCGCTAAAAAACGTGCGACACCCTACCACATCTACGTTTTTCCTCTGTAGAACCGCCGTTGTTGGTAGTAACTCATTTAAAAAATGTATGTTTATGTAACATGTTTGTACAAAGTTATACAGCGTACTGCGTAATTAAATTGTTGATTTTGTGGTCCCGACACTGACACTTTTTAAGCTTAAGCATACACAATACACGTCTCAATATATATACTCAGAGTATATGTACAGTAGAGCGTCATATACGTATATAAACATGTGCATGTGTATGTACTCGCACTGGAAGTTGCCGCTCCCACTCTGTTCATGGTTTGGCGACGGGCATGGTTTAGGGTGTAGGGCATTAGCCACAATAACCTTCACGCATGGCCACGTTGCTCCATTTCGTAATTCGTACTGATCTGAGAAAGAAAACTTCACGTCAATGTTTCATGAAAGAACTTTTTGGCTTAGGTAATAGTAAATCAGTGGTACACAATAGGCAAAAAAGTCACTAAATTATCCAGTTTGTTTAATGTGTTCCATGTCCGTGCACTGTATCATACGAAATAAATAAACCCCAACGAATGCACCAAAATGTATATAATCTTTATTCGCGAAAGCCTCCTACATGTTTCGATCCTGCTGGGCCATTTCAGGGAGAATAGTTTTGATACACTATGGTTGTGTTTATACAGTTATGCACAACTTTATACAGTTAAGTGTGAATGTGCCCAGTTATACACAACTTTATACAATTAAGTGTGTATGTGCCCATGCGGCACATTCACACTTAACTGTACAACGCAACCATAATGTATCAAAACTATTCTCCCTGAAGATGGCCCAGCAGGATCGAAACATGCAGGAGACTTTCACGAATAAAGATTATATATATTTTGGTGCATTAGTTGGTGTTTATTATTTCGTATCCAGTTTGTTATTGAACTCTTTACCGCATTCAAGTCCCTCCCCACTTAAATTTCAAAAACGTGAATATAAATAACCGTACACATCAGGTATTTCATATTTATATTGCAGGATATTAATAATATATCGTTTTATAAACCTTTGTACTGAAAAGGGTCTGTGGATTTGAAAAAAAAGCATAATTCCAATTACAATTCAAATTACCGTGAAAATAAGCAGCAGCCTCATTGCGCCTGTTTATTGTGCCACTGAAGTGTCCCCCGCCCCCCTCCCCCCCCCAAAAAAAAAGGAAACGAAAGAGCCTGTAATTTTCTGTCAGATATCAAGGGCGCTGTGTTACGAAGATTGTGAATATTTTTTTTTAAACGAATACGAATGAAGTTCTTGCTACGAAGGCCTGTAGACATATCTGTGTCTGAATAAAATACCTTAAGCAGATATTATTAGAAAATATTGGCTAAACAATTCCAGGTTGAGAGAAAAGCGGCGTCAATCCGGGCTTCTCGTCTGCCTGTACTTGATCACTTTGACTGGGACTGACTGCAGTTCTGATTTGTCACTCCTGACTGCTCGGGTTTGCTTCAGTGTGTACCACACTAAAGTGGCTGATGTCAGGCTCGGCAACTGGCTTGTCGGTTCCCAAACATTCCCTCAGCAGCTGCAGGCTGGGACCTCTGAACACTGCTTTACTCAGGATTGTTCACTTCGGCGACAGGGGGTGACCAGAAACAGGCACTGATTTTGATTCAGTGACCCCGTAATCTTGAGCTTTTACTGCGGTTTTTTGGGTTCGGAGGAGGGATAAGAGAACGTGGATCGATTCAATTGAGACTATGCCTTTGACCTAAGAAAACTCTGCAGGAATTCAAAGGGGTGAGGAGTGACGGATGTTGGGTAATCGGGAAGTGGCACTTATCGCCTGAAAGGGAGTTTGCCGTTGCTTTATGGCTGTTCCGGTTCATTTCTCTTCACACATACTTGATTTTGATTCAACACGTCACCCTTTCTTTAGGCACTTTCTTATCCCTGCGGAAAGATCCTATTAAAATCGGTCTGTGCTTTTGTACGCATTCAGCAACTGGGGAAATTTTTAAATACAAGTTCGTGATACTTGATGCGCTTGTAACGTACATTAAAGGTAAGGGTAAAGGTAAAGCAGTCCCATTAGAGCCCTGGACAAGCACTTAGGGTTCCAGGAGGTTGAGGCTCCCAGATTTCAAGACAGTCGGAACATGAAGGTGATAAGGTTGTCAGCCCTAAGCACCGGCCGCTTTTACCCCCCAGGAAATCTTCCTGGTACTCATCTGTGTTAGAGGTTGAGTCGACCCCAGGGCCATAGTGCGGCCGGAAGGATGCTATCAGTGTAAGATACATTAATGGAGTTTAAATCCGCGTAACTTGACAAGGTCTTCTGAGTTGTCAAAGCTTGTATGGTCAAGATTAATCTTTTAAAGCCTAGCGGTAACTTTACATAAGACCAGGTTTAACATTAAAAAGTTCTACGTGGTGCCCACATTGCGTTTATGTGTTTTGTACGGATCTCAGAACAAACAGCAACTTTTGCCTTATAAAACATTAAGAGATTGGTTTTTATAACCGAAGTGAAGAGTGTTTACAGCGCGGTACGCACTGAGTCCTTACATAAAACAGATACGTTCCGTCTTTAAAGGGTTAACATAATTTAATTTTTGGCTCCGGCAAGCCCTTCTGTCTTACTTTCAGCGGAAAATACTTTCTTGATGGTATAATGCCGCAGCTGGAATTAATCCATGGTAAAGCATTTACTACTTAAATATTATGTGTGAAATATTTAATCCTTTAAAAACGAAGTGTATCTGTTTTATATAAGGACTCAGTGCGTACCGCGCTGTAAACACTCTCCACTTCGGTTATAAAAACCAGTCTCTTAATGTTTTATAAGGCAAAAGTTGCTGTTTGTTCTGAGATCCGTACAAAACACATAAACGCAATGTGGGCACCACGTAGAATTTTTTACTGTTAAACCTGGTCTTATGTAAAGTTACCGCTAGGCTTTAAAAGGTTAAACCGCTAGAGTAAATTTAAGCCCGATTCCTGTCGGTCACGGTAACAGGTCTGAGGATAATCACCTGGATCAGAACGGATACTCCTGGGGCCGGGATCATTTCTAAATTTTTTGCCGTGCAGGCCTCTGGGTACTTCAACCAATGCGTCACGCCACCTCAAGAAGTTCATTGAGTGTGGGCAGACGAATGCAACTGCGTGGGATATTCAGTTTCTCTAACTTTCAGTAACTCTTATTGCGTAATATCAACGTCACGACTTCACTCTGCCTTCGCACACCATTGCAATATAGAAATTTTGTCTGCGTTAAGAAACAGTACAGGCAGGTCTAGCGGGAAGGTGTAAGGCTACCTTGTGTACCCATCCGCTAGGCCTAACCCCCGCATCAGGAGTGGCCAATGCAGTGTAACAGTATTATGCTGGACGGTATTTATTTTCAGATATATACTTCATGCATATGACGTTTCGGAAACTTATTTACTCCAGTTCGGTTTACGATATGCT
The DNA here is from genome assembly GCA_013340265.1 of Coptotermes formosanus. Taxonomy (NCBI): domain Eukaryota; kingdom Metazoa; phylum Arthropoda; class Insecta; order Blattodea; family Rhinotermitidae; genus Coptotermes; species Coptotermes formosanus. Next base: position 2,700,518 of record BLKM01002298.1, read on the forward strand.
GACACGCTGTTTCATTCTTCCGATATTCTGACTGGCTACAACGATTAGCAGGGAAACCCAGACGTTTTGAACTTTGAGAAATAAAAATCTGTCAGCCACGGATTGAACATAAACAGTAGGAAGAGATGACTTATCGCAGAATAAAGTTGTCAAGTGGCATAACACATTAAAGACGAAGCGTATCTGTTTTATATAAGGACTCAGTGCGTACCGCGCTGTAAACACTCTCCACTTCGGTTATAAAAACCAATCTCTTAATGTTTTATAAGGCAAAAGTTGCTGTTTGTTCTGAGATCCGTACAAAACACATAAACGCAATGTGGGCACCACGTGGAATTTTTTAATGTTAAACCTGGTGGTACGTAAAGTTACCGCTAGGCTTTAAAAGGTTAAAATGCCGATGGTGAATACAAGTCCATGAGAAGCAAACTGAAGGCAATATCGTAATAGAAGAAGTAAATAGACTCAGCAACGGACAATATAGTGCAAAATACGTCGCTTTAATGGGGCTTGAACCGACATGCATTGAAGTGGACAGCTAATTACTGGACTGATACTGGAGGTTTTAAAAATGTGTTACAAAGCACAGAAAAGGAGAAAAAATTTGCCATTTTAAAGCTTTTGAATTAGGAAATAGCAGCCTAAATTTTTGAGTTTTAAATTATACATCACACCGTTTGTGTTAAATGACACACCACAAAGAATTTCAAATTGGTTGCAATTTATATTTTACATCGTTTGTGAGGTCTCACAGAAATTTATGTTTTTGCCTTGAGTTTTAAGTTTTTGTATAAAATAAACACGTGATGATAATCGGCTTAACGTTTTAAAGCCTAGCTGTAACTTTACATACCACCAGGTTTAACATTAAAAAATTCTACGTGGTGCCCACATTGCGTTTATGTGTTTTGTACGGATCTCAGAACAAACAGCAACTTTTGCCTTATAAAACATTAAGAGACTGGTTTTTATAACCGAAGTGGAGAGTGTTTACTGCGCGGTACGCACTGAGTCCTTATATAAAACAGATACACTTCGTCTTTAAAGGGTTAATCGAATTACGTACTGTTTGAAAAAATAATAATAAACAAACTGTGTCAGTCGGAACACGTAGCGTTACTTATGTAATTCTATATACACAAGGGATGGATAGCGTCAAATTCCGTCACATTATCTAATGCGCTAACCACTAAAAGAACCTGTCACTGATAACGAAAACCATTCATATAAAAAGAGTATTACAACCATTTCCAGCAAAGTCTTGTATGTTAACCTTTTAAAGCCTAGCAGTAACTTTACATACAACCAGGTTCAACATTAAAAAAATTCTACGTGGTGCCCACATTGCGTTTATGTGTTTTGTACGGATCTCAGAACAAACAGCAACTTTTGCCTTATAAAACATTAAGAGACTGGTCTTTATAACCGAAGTGGAGAGTGTTTACAGCGCGGTACGTACTGAGTGCTTATATAAAACAGATACGCCTCGTTCTTCTACATGACACAAGAGGAAAATATTGCGCATTTATTACCAGGGCGCTATGAATCGACAGCACAATTAAAAATTTTAAGAGAGAAGTAAGGTCTAGACAGACATAAAGACATACGTGTAATTTTGTAAAAGATGCAGGTTTGTAAAATATAATTACCAGTAAGATTTATGGGAAATTAATCCGTGTACTGGTATACGTAATAAAAATTCTAGTAGTTTATTTTATCACCTTGAAAAGGATTCTATGTCTAACTGAAAGATGCTGAAGAATTAAATCAGTTGTTTTTATGTGCAGAATTTTTGTTAATTTATGGTTACTTGTGTGGATGGTTTTTCAGAAGTGCACAGAGAATGAATTTATTTAAGCCGTAAAATGATAGCTCTTAGTTATAAATTACGTAAGTTTTAAGTTAAAAATTTTTCCCTGATTCTGAGTGTAGTATGTGTCGACGAATTTCAGTAAAATACCCAAAATAAATCTTAACAAAAATTTATCGGATGGGATTCTCTTCCAAGCTGACAGAAGTAGGGACGGACGGATCAACATGACGAATCTAAAATTCGATTTTCTCAACCGCTTTGCGAAAGGGCGTTCCCGGTACAACTGTGAGAAGTCAACTACTGACTTTGTTATGTCTGTCCGTCTGTTTGTACACAATTCGACTCCCATGGTGAAGGTTTTCGTGCAATTTTATGTTGAGGGACTTCAGTGCAGTTTATCAGCACATTCCAATTTGCGTTGAAGTCGGAAAAATTAACACTACTTGAAGCCTTATGTACACTTATGATTCTATCCCGCCGTTTAAGAGGTCTTGTCGTATCATATACAGAGTGAGATACCGCATTAGGCTACATTAAGAGCATGACATCCTGTCAAACAATTTGGGCGGTGGGGACAAATATTTCAAGACTTAGGGGAATAAGAGTGCGAACGCGTCAGAACTGCTAGACTCTTTGGACATTTCCTATCCCGTTACACCCGATTTTAATGTTATGCAACTAACTAACTAACTAACTAACTAACTAACTAACTAACTAACTAACTAACTAACTAACTAACTAACTCTGTGGAGCAGAGACCTCCTTAAGAAGCTAACAGTTTCTCAGCTAGTCAAGAAACTCCCCGCATTTTATGGAACCCGGAGGTTTATTACCGCATTCACAAGAGCCCGCCACCTGTCCCTGTCCTGAGCCAGCTCAATCCAGTCCATGCCCCATCTCACTTCTTGAAGATCCATTTTAATATTATCCTCCCATATATGTCTGGGTCTGCCAAGTGGTTGCCTTCCCTCAGGTCTCCCCACCAAAATCCTATACGCAACTTTCTTTTCCCCCATACATGCTACATGCCCCACCCATCTCATTCTTCTCGATTTGATTACCCGAATAATATTTGGTGATGAGTACAGGTCATTAAGTTCCTCGTTATATAGTCTTCTCCATTCCCCTGTCGCCTCGTCCCTCTTAGGTCCAAATATCCTCCTCAGCACCCTATTCTCGAACACCCTCAGTGTTTGTTCCTCCCTCAGTGTGAGAGACCAAGTTGCACACCCGTACAAAATAACAGGTAAAATTATTGTTCTGTATACCCTAATCTTTGTGTTTTTGGGTAGCAACCTGGAAGACAAAAGATTCTGCACCGATTGATAGCAAGCATTCCCCGATTTCAATCTGCTCTTAATTTCTTCATGAATGGAGTTTCGATTCGTTAGGAATGATAAGCAACTATACGTAAATATTTGTTTATTTATTTATTTATTTATTTTAGTGCACGAAATTTGCCGTGTCGCATAAGAGGTTAAAGGAAAAAGTGCTGCTATCAAAGCATGGCCTCCACAAGTGTTTAAATGTCACGGCTGACTTTTGACCGAGAAACTAAACCTGTGCATATGTTAAAAATAGTTACAGATATTTTGTGCATGCATGTGTTATTGTGGTCTCACCTTAGTGTTCCTTCATGCTGGCGTATAAACCTTAACATTAAAATCAAACTGTAGTCAACTCAACCAGTAAACACTGGAAATATACGTTAGAGAAAGAACTGTCCCCGGTCGCTGAAGGCCCTTGTGGACTCTTTAGGTAGATGCAGTTTCAGTCACTGGACAGAGTGACTGAGTATATCTCTTGATATCTCTATGCCCACCAGAGTGCGTGCTTTCGTTGCCTGAAGGCGGAAGCAGAACTGTTTTCCGAAACAAAGCGCTTCATCAAAAATTAGAAGCTGGACAAAGTACAGAAAGAAGAATACGTCAGTGAGTCATAGACCACTGTGAGAGTCCTGTAGAGTTGAGTGCACAGAGTATTACGTCGGTTTGTGCTGATATATGAGTCATCACTGCATTACCGAGCATTGATATGAACATGGCAGGTGACGAAATGCATTATATAAGTGGCCAATCTATCATTTCTGTCGCAGAGCTAAAAGTGACAAGAACAGAGCTCGACAGATGGAGGTAAATGAGAAAATCTGCAAACACGCGCTGCGTGATCATCACGTACTTTCGTTACATCACTGTTATTCTTCGCGATGCGAAATATTGTCAGTGGCGTTGCTTATAGCTCATAACAGGGTTAACCAACACATTTAGCACGGTGGGACAAATCGACACAACCTATAAATTCCATGAGTCGCAAATGATAATGTAAGCAAGGGTCTTATTTAAAGACGCCGTCAGTTATTGGATTATGTAGCGTCGATGGTAAATTAATGAACAAGTATGGATGACCGTTGGAATGATACTGGGAAGGAAAAACCGAAGTATTCGGAGAAAATCCAGTCCCAGTGACATTTTGTCCAACACAAGTTCAAAACAAATGTTCTGAAACTGAACTCAGGACACGGCAGTGATAGGCCTTAACCACAACACGGCCGAGAGTGTCTCGTACTAAGAAAGAATATATTAAAGTATTAGGATAGTACGCAAAAATTTTTACATTATAAAAATTGGAAGCTTTGTTACTAATACACGTGTAAATACACGTAATAAGGTAGAACCAGAGCTGTTTTCTTATACACCGAAGAATTCCATTTAATAAAATTTTTGCCAGGGTAACGGATTGAGGTGGGGAATATGTACTTTTTTTTTCTTGAAACACCCTTGAAAAGTACAAAAAATAAACCAGATATTTAGAGGGAATAAAATAAAAATGCTTTAACTTTAAGTCGACGCAATAAATTTTTATTGAAATAATGCTAATTTTATTCCTACCTGGTAGTGGCAGACCGGGGAGCAAAGTCTATATTTATTGAAGAGGTAGCATTGGCGAGTCAAAGAACGAAGCATTTCCCCATTTGATTTCGGATGTAAATTTTTCGTCACAGAAGATGTGACTTTGAATATATAAATAGTAATGAACACTGAATATCTATACTGCCCTCATTATACAGACAAACGCTTGGGGAGAATCACATTGGTTACCAACATGTAGAAAATTTTGTGACATTTATTTAGCAAAAAATGGGACAGATTCACAAAGATCAAACCGAAAATCAATTGAGGCAATATTTTCACTAAAACTTCTATTACATTTTTAAGAAATGGAGATTTGTATAAGATTGTTCAAAAAATGTAAAGGTCTTTTAGAAATCACCGACTAAAATTTAATTTTTCCTTCAAATCTTCATCGACGATAAAATTTTAGAGCTGAATTCGTATTACCGGCGACGTAAAATCCGTAATTTTGGATCACAAATATTAATGGAAGTTTCGTGCTCATGTTATGGTTACATTTTTTGTAGATGGCACTAGAATTTCAGTGTTCGTCATGCACACTTTAAGTGCCCCATCTATACCTATACTACAAAACTGATTCTTCTTATGTCTTCGTGGGCCTCAAAACGTCGAGACGCAGATGTGGCCCGCAGGCCTCCGTTTAGACACTCAATAAGCATTGCTCAGAGCATAAGAAAAAAAAACGCATAATATTTCTAATAGAACCCATCCTGTTGTGTGCCTTAAATAATCAATAATATCACATAATGTGACCGATGATTTGATGTTCTTTTGACATATTGTTCTCCTCAAACTCCCAACATTCCTCAGAAACCAACTTTCTTCCAGTTTCTTTACGCTGTACAAAACTAAAAGCTCCATGGAGTAAAGTCCTTCCTGTGACGCTAACAGATCCTCAGCTAGTTAAGAATTTCCATATATTTTGTGGAAACCGAAAGTTCATTACCGTATTGACAAGCGCCCGCCAACTGTCCCTATCTTGAGCCAGATGAATCTAGTCCATGCTTTCCACTCCCACGTCTTGAAGACTCAATTTTAATATTATCCTCGCGTATTTATTTCCCTCAGGTCTCTCTACCAAAACACTACAGGCATCTGTCTTCTCTCTCATACGTGCCACGTGCCCCGCCCATCTCATTCTTCTTGATTTGATCACACGAATAATATTTGTTCGGGAGCACAGATCATAAAATTCCACGTATTTAGTTTTCTTCATTACCTTGTTACATCGTCCCTCTTAGGCCCAAATATCTTTCTCGATGTTGTATATACACTAGTAATGTTTAGCGACACCTATAAAAGCAGGAAAATGTCCTTCATGCTGGAAAGCAAATATTTTTGGAAACGAGATAAGATTTAGCCGAACACGCTCCCTTGAGCAGAGTCATTGCATGGGCGTGTGACGTATACAGGATACTTTGGAGCGTGAAACAAAATAAAAAACAGCACAGTACTTTCTGTAAAAAAATCCATGGTATTCATCCGCTGCTGCAGGAATAACATCTTAGGGAACCAGAAGGTTCGTCGTCCTCACCACAAAAAAATCGCTAAATTCTTAGCCATTGCCTGCTCACACAACCTTAGCCAGGTTTTTCAAATCTCACCTTGTTTCTCTGGATATTTCTTTTCCATGAAAGTCGCTCTACCATTTTATGCGGTTCTTTAGTATCGTACTACGCGATAAACCCATTGTACTTCCTATGATTTAGTAAAGGGAAATATAGAAAATAATAAGAAATACACATGGACCGACTCACCAAACTACATAACGTGCTGGCGTTTAATACTTTGCCACTCTGGTACTTAGCGCAGTTAGCTTTCTATGTGGAGTACCCAAGAATGACGTGGAACATTAAACTTAAAAGCGGATGTGAATTAACCTTTCAAAGGCGAAGCATATCTGTCTTATATAAGAACTCAGAGCGTACCGCGCTGTAAACACTCTCCACTTCGGTTATAAAAACCAGTCTCTTAATGTTTTATAAGGCAAAAGTTGCTGTTTGTTCTGAGATCCGTACAAAACATATAAACGCAATGTGGGCACCACGTAGAATTTTTTAATGCTAAACCTGGTAGTATGTAAAGTTACCGATATGTGACAAACTTATGAGAACGCCTACTCTTTACTTAAAAAGGCTAGAAAAATTAAAAAAAAAAGTCGCTTAGGACAGCTGTGTGGTTGAGCCTTTCCCTTTCCTGGGATGTAACGTATATCAAGCACAGGCTGCTAATCCCTTGTAGATGGGACCAATAGGATGTGCTGTACAGCTAACAACACAGGCTGCGAGACATCATCAGTAAGAGCGAAGACCCCACACAAATCTTCTGTGTCAAAGTATTCTTATTTACTTGAATATTTTGCAGGACTTCCTCAATTGTTTCTTAGTAGGAATATTTAATATAGCCTACACGACGTTCTGAAGGCTGAAGGAGTCATTATTCAACAAAAGAGAACAGACCATTAACCAACCAAGTTCAGATGCGATTTCCGTAAGTCTCCGCGTCCTAATATAAAGTAGCAGACATATGCATCCGGCGACACGAATGTGACTGAATTGTCCTATATATATTTTTAACATAAAAGCAAAGAGGATGCACATGAAACTCGCATAAAGGCACCGCTTTTTTGTGCCAGACTTCAGCTAATCTATGCCATTCGGTAAGGTCGTTATCATTTTAATATCACAATTTCCATACGCAGCAGTTATCAAAAGATGCAAAAACGGAGTCCTGGTGATGTTTCCTAACTCAAATTAGCCGTGACATGGAGCGGAGTGAAGGACTTACGAACATCATATAGTGCGGATTTCAACATAATTCAGAGAGAGGAGCTGCTTCTTTTTGCTGGTTTCGCCAACCTTGCTGTTACCGCCGCCGCCGCCGCCGCCACCACCAACACCACCATCGCCACCACCACCGCCGCAACCACCACCACCATCACCACCACAACCACCACCACTACCACCACCACCACCACCACCAATACCATCACCACCACCACCACCACCACCAACACCACTACCACCACCACCACTACCATCACTACCACCACCATCACCACCACCACCACCACCATCACCACCACCACCACCACCACCACCACTACCACCACCACCACTACCACTACCACCACCACCAC